>PISX010001448.1:0-196083 GCA_004024625.1 Mellivora capensis | reverse complement strand
CTCTCTTTCTTCTTCTTCTGGAATCCCAATTATTCTAATGTTGTTTCGTCTTATGGTGTCACTTATCTCTCGAATTCTCCCCTCGTGGTCCAGTAGCTGTTTGTCCCTCTTTTGCTCAGCTTCTTTATTCTCTGTCATTTGGTCTTCTATATCACTAATTCTTTCTTCTGCCTCATTTATCCTAGCAGTAAGAGCCTCCTTTTTTATTGCACCTCATTAACAGCTTTTTTTATTTCAACTTGTTTAGATTTTAGTTCTTTTATTTCTCCAGAAAGGGCTTTTATACCTCCAGAGAGGGTTTCTCTAATATCTTCTATGCCTTTTTCAAGCCCGGCTAGAACCTTGAGAATTGTCATTCTGAACTCTAGATCTGACATATTCCCAATGTCTGTATTGATTAGGTCCCTAGCCTTTGGCACTGTCTCTTGTTCTTCTTTTTGTGGTGAGTTTTTCCACCTTGTCATTTTTTCCAGATAAAATTATATGAAGGAGCAAATAAAATACTAAAAGGGTGGCAAAGACCCTAGGAAAATGCCCGTTAATGAAAAAATTGAATTAACTGCAAGACTAAAGAATCATGGGGAGAAAGCCATGAATTCCGTGCTTTGCTTTCTCCTCCTCTGGAGTTACGCTGCTCTCCTTGTTAAGTGAACTTGGTCTTGACTGGATTTCTTTTGATCTTCTGGGGGAGGGGCCTGTTGTAGTGATTCTCAAGGGTCTTTGCCCGAGGCAGAGCTGCACCGCCCTTACCAGGGGCCGGGCTGAGTAATCCGCTCGGTTTCGCTTTCGGGAGCTTTTGTTCCCTGAGCGTTTTCCGTAGAGTCCGGAGGATGGGAATGAAAATGGCGGCCTCCTAGTCTCCAGCCCGGAAGAGCTGAGATTCGGGGCTCCACTCCTCAGAGAAAAGCCCCGGCTACTCCCATCTCCCTCGCCTCTGGCCGCGCTCCGAGCTCACCCAGCCTGCGACCGGTTCAAGGTAACCCTGAGCTGAGAGCTCACTCCTAGGCTCTGTCTCTGTGGCCGGCTTCCCTCTCCGATACCTGCTAGCTCTGCGACACTCAGACACCCCCGATCCTTCTGTGACCCTGCGGGACCTGGGGCCATGCTGACCCCGTATGGGCTTCACCCGGTTTAGCCTCTGGAGTGATGTCCCTCCTTGGAGCAGACTTTTAAAAGTCCCGATTTAGTGCTCCGTTGCTCTGCCGCTTGCCGCGAGCTGGCCCCTCCCTCGCGGTCTATCCTCCCGTCGCTTTTGATTCACTTCTCCGCCAGTCCTACCTTCTAGAAAGTGGCCAATTTTCTGTTTCCAGAATTGCTGTTCTTCCTCTCTTTGATCTCCCGTTGGATTTGTAGGTGTTCGCAATGGTTTGATAAGCTATCTAGCTGATCTCCTGCTACCTGATGTCGTCTCAGCTGCTACTTCTCCGCCATCTTGACCGCAATTCCGAGTAACAAAGCAATTTAAAGATTTTTTTTAGTAGTAGTCTGGTTAAATCAGGAGAAGCAAGTATTTCTCCACGGAAGTCAAGAGGATGTTAAAAAAAAAAAAATGACTGCAGAAGGCAACGGTTGTCCTGGCTTAGGATGTGGAACCTGTCCATGAAAATGGGCTCCCTTAGTGAGCTGGCTTTGCACCAACGAGCAACTGGCAAATCTTTGTGTCAAAACCCAGATACGGTCTCTGTCATAACTAGCCAACTACGTGTTTGTAGCCATAGACAATCCATGAGTGAAAGCGCATGGCTGTATTCCAATAAAACTTTATTTACAAAAATAAGCAGTGAGATTGAGTTGACTTCCAGCCCTAGTTTTTGGAACTCTGCTTTTGAGAATTTAACATGGCAGAGATGCCCTTGACCTTGGAGTTTTTCATCTACTCTCCTCCACATCAGGGGATTTGCATTATTTTTCCTCTTGCCCTCTGCCTCCCATTAGTTTCTCTTGTTTTTCTTCCGGCCCTCTCTGCTCCTGCCATGAATACTCTGGGCATTACCTTACCTCTGGTGACCCTCGAGGCTAAAGGGTGTGTTGACCCAGTATCACCGTAGCTGCTGTATGACTTTGATCAAATCTATTACCATGTGTGCCAAAATATAAAGTTCCCTCTTTCCTCCACATCAACACCAGATTATCACTCAGGAAAAAAAAAAAAAGGCAGTTGCCTTATATTTGACTCTTTGCTAACCCTTCTTTTTCTACTGGGTGTTCTGTCAATCACCTTTTTTTTTTCTTTAACAAAGTACCACTTGGGGAAAACTGTAGTGCCTAAAACCATTTCAATTAGTTCTGGCTTTTGATTCTTATAGAGGTAAGCCAAAGACTTTCTATTATTATCTTGTAAGCTTATGAACTTTCAAATCATACTTCCTAAAGTCTAAGGTAAAGTTACTTCCATGGGGTAGATAAACGACTGTTCTATCCTGTGGTTTGAGATAATAGATTAAAAGTTCTGTATCTCAAACAAATCAGAGGTTAACAGAGGTGATGTGCAAAGCCATGTTGATTTAGAAGATTCCAAAGTGGTTTGTATAATGATGGCAGAATCCAATGGTTTTGAATGTTTTTTTTCTTTTTTCTATAAAGTGTGAGATTGAAAAATAGTAATGGTTCTAATATGTTATTTTCTGTAAATCCTTTGTCATATCTAGGATTCTGATAATGATATCTATTGTATAATATTGTTATAAGAATTGAATGAGATAATGAAGACTGAGCAAGTGCCTGACATCCAGGAGGTGTTCATCATATTAACACCCATTCCCTTTCCCCCACCCCTTAATAATAAAAGGAAATACCTAGGAAAGAAATCAGTTTAGTGCAGTGTTTAATTCAAGGAACCGGTGTTCTATAGAACATGGTGTGGGAATCCCCATGGTTAATTTTGTGTGTTCCTATGGCTGGGCCATCGTGTCCAGCTATTTGGCCGAATATTATTCTGGATGTCTCTATGAAGGTGTTTTTTATGGATGACATTAGCTTTGAAATCAATACACTTTGAGTAAAACACATGCTACATTATGGTGGGTGGGCCTCAACAAATCAGTGGAAGGCCTGAATAGAACTCAGTTAGACTTCCTCTGAGGAACCCTGCCAGTGAATTTTCTTTGGATTTGGATGCTCACTCCTCTGGGTCTCTAGGCTTCCCGCTTTCTCAATCTCATGAGCCTATCCCTTAAAATCTCTCCCTCTATATATGTCCTGTTGGTTCTGTTTCCCTGAACAATTGTGACTAATGCAACTACTTTCAATGTAACATTTTAGGAAACAGACCAGGCCAAAGAGGATTAGGAGAAAATAGTGAAGAAGATGGAGGGAAAATTAAACTTTGGTTAAAGAAATGATTTCTCTGTGTCAAATGTCCTCATGATATTTTGCATTCCTTTTAAAATAATGAAATTGTATTTGGCTACTGCCAAGTGCATCCGCATCCTCTCTGTTGAGATGGCTCATTGTCTTACTGATAATTAGGCAAATGGGATGAAAAGACAATTGTCATTCTCTCTGAACTTGAGCTCACCATAGGAATTGTGTGTGTGTGTGTGTGTGTGTGTGTGTGGAAGAGGGAGAGGGAAAGAGGGAGAGATATTATTTTAATAAACACAGAAGGGAAGTATAGATCGGGAGGAGGAGGAAAATGAAGGAAAGTTTTAAGTTTCATATTTCAACTTGAAAACCATTGTGGGAAGTATCAATGTCCTTCAAAGGAAAAAGGATACACACTTGAAAGGGGGCAGGATATGAACAAGAGAGGGTGTAATGGGGTGCTGAGTGGAGAAGGAAGCTCGCCATATGCAGGGTCCTGAGGGAAGCATGGATAAACAAAGTGAGAGGCAGGCTCACTTCCGGAAGTAAGGGGGGACCCGGGGAAGGCAGCTGGAAGAGGAACACAAAGACCCCTCCTGAGGCACTGAGGGAGGCAGGCGACTTCCCACAGATGCCCCCAAATGTTTATGAGCCACATGTGGAAGGAAAGATAAGCTCTGAAAGCTCTTTAGAGTCGAATCCACAGAGGTCACAAGTTTTGAGGGCAGCTTGGGGGAGAAGCACAAATAAAGATGTGAAGGATTTGGATCCAGAGAAAAAGGCACGTGGAGTTTGAACGAGACATACCAGGCGACAGGGAGAGAAATATCGACAGCGCTAGGAAGCTGTTCCGGTGGAACGTTTACAAATAGGAGCAACTCTTTAAAAATACTTTGCATGAGGGAAGTGTCAGAGAATGTTAGCTAGGAGCCAAAAGGAAAATAATGCTTAACTGAAAGGGTAAGACAGTGACCACAGGGCGCGAGGAATTTAGAGGCATTTTAAGCTAGTTTGGCTCAAGTTGAAAAGTAATTAACCCATGTTATATATTACCTGTTAATGTGTCCACATTAACTGTTAAAATATAAACAATGAAGGCAATTATTAAATGTGGAAGTGGTCTAACTCCAGAAGAGAATAATGGGTTTTGTGTATATTTCAAAGACTGCTGATGTATTTCAATGAAATTATATACCATCTTGGGAAAAACTAAGTATACATATAATAAAAAAAAATAAGTGGATGGCAATCTTCCCAAATTCTTCCAAATTCTACCTCTAAATGTACCATATCCTTATGATCTTAAAGTCTTGGTTTTACTATGTACAAGAAAGAGAGAACAATTGGGGAGCAGGCATGGATATCAAGAGGCTGAAACCTGTCACAAGGGTGAGTTAACATTGGAAGAAAAAAATCTTTTCCTGTGTTTACTGATATTTAAAATTTTCAAATCTCAAAGTTACACTGACATTTTATTTTTGAAGCAGCAGAGGTGAATTTAGTCTAACATTGCTGGTTGTAATATGGCTTTTCCCCATCTACATAAGCACACCACTACCCCCAAAGAGAGAGAGAGAGAGAGAGAGAGAGAGAGAAGGAGGGAGGGGGGAAGGGAGGGAAGGAGGGAGATAGAAAAAAAGGAAGGAAGGAAGGAAGGAAAAGGAGGGAGAAAAACCTTTCATTTGGGTGCATCTTTTTATGCTAAAGCATCTGAATGAACATGATATGGGCATAATGTACTCTGGTAGGTGAGCAGCCGCTTGCACAAACCGTCTCTGGAGACCTTCTCTCCTTCTCAGGGATGCCTGTAATATGTGTTTGCTTCAGGGCTGGTAAGGAGAGTCGCTTCCTGCCTTGTGGAGACTTTGCTAGGCTGTTACCCCTGGCATATATTGTGCTGTGATTTTAATTAAAGCATTTGAATGCTGGCAGGTCAGTATTGTTAGCAGGGATGTCTGATTAATTGCTTACTTCTTTGTCACGCTATAAATGGGATGTTGTGAGGGTACATGTTAGAATCCAAACAATTCCCCCTAGAGTGGATGAGTAAATGGACTTGGGGGCAATCAGTCCCTTTCATTTGGAGTGTGAGATAGGAGAAAAGCCAAAATTGCACCAGTCACCCGGTGATCCCACTTAAGGATGCTAGCGTTAAAAGTGCTTCCCGACTCCGGATGGCGGGCCGGGGCGACCCTTTCTGTGTGACGCCACTGTCCCCAAGGTACAGGGAGGATTCGGCAGGTAAAGCACTCTGCTCTCCGCCAGCCAAATTAATAAATGTGCAAATTAAAAAGGATGTCAGGGCACTAAAGAAACATCTGCTAAGCAAAGTGAAAAAGTAATGATGATGATGATAAATAGGGAGAGACAAAAGGGATTTCGGCTTCAGGCGAATTTCCATCCAGCTGCACCCTACTGTAAGGAGCAATCAGTTACCCATGAGGGTCTCGCACTGGCGAAACAATTAGAACATTATCTTTGAGCGTCCAGGTGATACACTTTTAGACTGTTGACCCTTTAATATATTACCAGACACTGGCAACTGTCCCACTGCAGGATTTCTCAACTCGGCTTTGCTGACTTTTTTGGCCAGACGACTCTTTGGTGTAGGAGCTATTCTGGGCGTTGCGGGATCCTTAGCAGCACCCCCTGCCCCCCACCCACTAGGATGCCTGCACCTGCCCTCCTCCTTCCCAGTCAGTCTTCAGACATTGTCAGGTGTCCCATGGGGGGCAAGGCTGACCCTGCTGCAGGACCACGCCCCCGTTCAACTTGCTAGAACACAGTACCCTCCGCTGGAACATGCGCTGGTAGACAAACAGTATGTCTAGTAGCACAGTGATAGAAATGACCATTAAGGATTTACTTGTAATATTTCGGCACTGTAACAACCAGGGTCGGCTTGCATCTTGTTAGCCATATATTCTATAAAACAGTTGCCAATGATGAGCCCTCTTAGGCAATTCAAAATATCCACATTTTAGGAATTCGGGGTCCTGCGCACCCTTGCACAAATTTTCGATTCGCCATGTTTTCGCCTTGCTCCCTTTGGCAGGAAATTTGGAGGAGTGATGTCTTCCTCAGCAAGGCAGTGAACAGTTTTGGTTTTCATGAAGAGATCCATCCATGATTCTTTTCCCAACTTAAAAGGATGAAAAGAATCTCGTGGCAAAACACTTAGAGCATCCTAAAATCTTCCCCCTGAACTTCCTGTTTGGAAATAACATGGCAATTACTAATTGTAATTATGTCCCGAAACTCTACGACCAGCTGTCTGCGCTTTTTGTTGTTGTTTATGAAGCAGGTGAAGTCAGTACTAATTTTTAGAATTTACATGAGTCGCCTGGGAAAACTGAGGGTTGATTATTCACCATGACAGTTTACTTTACCTCTGTATCCATTTTTAGAAAATGACTTTCTCTGTATTGCATTGTTTATAATTGCACAACTGTAACTGATACTTAATGATACGATTATCACTTTATGAAAATCTAAGGGAGCCAAATGCCGTGATGGAGAAATGTTGGGATATTACAGCTCTGTTGCCAAAACAAGGTCTTGGCCATTATTTCTGTAAATAAGGGCTAAGTCTATACCCAAGTCCATCTAACACAACCCAATCCATGTAACAAAATATAAGAAGCTTTTAACAATATACTGTTAGTACACTAAAGGAGTCTTTCCTTTTCATATAGCTTCCTGTATCCAGTTTATTCAAATATCTGTCATAAAGTAGAGTATTGATATGTGAAAACCCATGATGAATGGATACAACAGGTCCTCCTAGTGGACCCCACAATCCTGTACACATCCAGACGCACACATGCAATCCTGATTTCCAACAGAAATCACATTTTAGAAGTTTCAGATGAGACCTTAAAACTAATCAAAATCTTATGGTTTGTCTCCCTCCCAATCCCATCTTGTTTCTTTTCTTCTTTTTCCGCCCCCCTAGTCCCCCATGTTGCAATCAAAGACTTCCTTCTGCAAATACAGTGTAGGCTTCCTCAATACTAAATGGTTGGAAAAACATATTATATTTCCCCTATGGTAAAATATGATATTTAGCATATCCACTATGATAGGCTTCATTTGAAACTCGATATAACCCTTCTTTGTATCGTTCTTTGCTCTTCCTTGGCTTTGGGGTGTATCTCTCAAGACTTTCTCACTTAACTGAACCACCTCAAGTTTATTTTATAATCTGATAGAAAAAACAGCAGATGAAAAGACGTGTCAATGTCCATAATATTTACAGGCTAACCTCTTGCTTCAGACCAATTCAGCAGTCTATGGAAATTTGCACAAGATTTGAATAAGCAGCCAAAATTCAGGATACTTGCCCAAATGCAATCTTGCAATCTTTTTTAATTCATCCAGCCTTAACAAAAACCAGACAGTTTCTCCATCTTGGATTACAGGGTAGCGAAGGATGCCAATGTATTTATTAGTACGATTCTGAATACCCTTTGTATAGTATGGGGATACTAAAATTATCCTCAACTTTTTTTTTTCAATGTACTGTGAATACATTGAATATTCATTTGTGCATATAAATGTACATTCGGTTACAAGATCACAAAAATTTGGGAGAATTACAATTCAAAGCAACTGCTGAGGGAATCAAAGAGTCATGGGATTTCAAAGCACCTTGGAAGATCACCTAGAAAATCTCCCCTCCCATTTCAAAGGAAAAAACTGTCTGCTCTTTTTGGAGAGATTCTCTATAGAGGAAGACCCACTGACCTCTCGCCCATCTCCGTGACACTGGATGAGGTGGTATTGTTGTGATCTAGAAACTTCCCTGGGACACCCATATCCTTGGAAAGAGGCAAGAAATCCCAGGTCTTGCACAGCTACTGTTGAATGTTACTTTTGGTAACACAGCCGCACAGTCAAAGAGCATTTACATGGATTGGCTATGGGCCACTGTTGGCCAACCAGAGAGCTGGGCCATGCACAGAGCTGGGAAATAGCTGTATAGATATGGGTCAATGACCATATGACCTTCCATCATGCGGACTGGCCAAGAAAACCATTTTTGTCTATTGCAATTAAACGATGATGGGAGGTTGAAAGAAGAGTATACTGTTCAATAAATGGATCCCAAGGTCAGATAAATGCCTTAAAAGAGCGGGGTACATACCACCCATGAAGTCTAATTTAATCGACTGAATGTTCTTGCAGACACAGGATGTTATAGGAACAGGAAGTACATAGTTCTCAGCTAAGCAAAAAGGGCGGGGCAGGGAGAGCACAAGGTCAGCAGAACTGGGACCAGTGAAGGTACGTATTGGGAGACTGGGAGAAGACTATGCCTGGAGAAGGATCATGGGCATTTTAGGGCATATGAAAAATAACTCTTCAGTGGAGTTTGTGCTCACACTTTTGGTATGAGTGGTGGCTGTTTTGTGTTCCCATTGGACTTTGAGCAAGTTCCTTCATCACTCAGCTTCTACCTCTGTGCACTGGACCATGGGAGACCAGTGGTCCTTTCCTGCCCTTAGTACCTTCCTTCCTTTCACCCAGCATGCAACACTGACTACAACTATACCATCATTAAAAATACTTATGGTCTCCCCATAAGGATCCAGCCATGGAATGGGACCCATGTCAAACTATCAGTGAAAATTTGGACTGCATTGGTGAACACTACCTAATTTTTAAAAATTCATAGGCAAGGATCTATGATAACCCCCATCTCCATGCACTGTGCTTGGGTAATGTTGATTTATTAGTACAGTAGAATCCCACTAATTAGCACTAATGACAGGGGGCCCATTGTGGATTACAGAATTTTGCAAATTAGTGAGTACATGAATAAACAAGAAAAATCAGGAGTCCTGCACTGCAAAATGTCCTTTCCCACTTATTTTGACAGGAAGGTATTTTATGTTGATTATTTTTGATAATTCTTCCTCATACATCTCTAGTGTTCGAGTCTCTGAAAAAGGGCATTTGTAAGTTTTAATGGGGTGATGCTTATACAGTAGTTGGGTAAAAGGAGTACTGTATTGCCAAATGTTAGGATAATGGGTCCCTCATGAAATTGACTGGATAGAGAAAGGAAATTTACAAGTTTCAGGTGAGAAGGATAGGAGGCATCTGGCCCTTTTAGGGGGATCACTAGAACTATGAGCTTGTGCTTGAGAACAATAACTAAATATTAAATGGCTATAAAAATAGTGCTCAGCCTGTGTTTGTCTCTGAAGTACTTAGGTCATTAAATGTGTTATGTCGGCCACTGTGAATGATCTGGTTTCTCAGGTGGCATCTAGCAATCATAAATGTACTTAATATATAACAGAAGATTCACAAATAAATGATGTAGGAACTTTATTTGAAATTTTTCTCTATGAAGAGTTTTTTAAAAGTTTCTGGATTTGGATATTTGATATTTCATTATGGGAAATATCTAGAGGACTGGGGACAGTGTCCAGAGTTGAGCAATATGTGAGTTAGTCTTGGGAATCATTGATCATTTAATTCTAAGGCATCATGCCTTTAATGACTATGATTTAGGTACTGATACGATACTTGTGAATAAATACCAAATCCGAAGAAGAGATATTCAGCTAATGATAGAGATAAAGTCTTGTGATTGGGAGTAAAATTTCAGGCTCAATGAGCCCTGAGATAGATTTTAAAAGTAGATGGTGCTAGGTTGCAAAATTTTGCATCTCTCTAATTAATTAATAGATGGTAAGAATTCTACTCAAGTCCAACTCTTGCTACACAAGGTTGTTCAAATGTTGCCTGACCATGGTCAACTCATGGTTCTTCCCCCAGGTTTGTTCACTGACATCTTGTCAGTTATAGTAACTTATGCGCCAGTTGAAGAAGAAATACCTATTTCTTAATATTGTAAAATGAAGCTTACACAAGCACCTTTTAGGGACTCACTCAGCCTTGAGAGTACAATAGAGACCCTTTGCCTCAGCTTCCTGTGAGGCCATACGCTAGCATTTTGAAATTTACCAGCCAGCAGCCTTGATTTCCCAGAGAAATAAACAGCAAAAGAATGTCCCATAAATAATCACAGTTGGTCATTACTAAAGGGTTGGGAATCAAGGCTGTGAGGCAGGACCCAGGGGACGGGAGAATCTGATAAATATTCTCTATCTTGTTTGTTGCTCTTTGAGCCTTGAGAATACATAATACTTCCCACAAAACAGGGTGGGCAAGTTAGCATATGCAAATAGACTCATGAAAGTTTATTTTTAAAGTACCCATTTGTGCTTGAAAGTAGAGGTTAGATATCTGTCAGTTTGATCTAAGTCCCAGTGAAAATACTAAATCCTTTTTTGGTTTTGGGTCTCACATTTTGAAGCGGTTGTCCTTACACAGAATTCCAAAAAACAGGCTATGAAGACCCTTAAGATTTTCCACATTTCAAGATTTCCCGTTGCTTGGCATGCTTACATCTCTGATTCAAGAAAAGAAGGTCTTGGCTTCACTCCGTGGTCTACTTTGACTCTTAAGTGAAAATTTCTTTTGATGATGTGTATACCCCTATTCTAACTCCGTTTTAATGAGGGTGTTAGTTTGCCAAAATTGTTGCTTCTTTGATCTGTAAAAAAAAAAAATCACTAAATGTGTCAAGATACAAAACTGAATTAATATGACACAGAAGGTTACTTTCATAGACATAACCTGAAAATTATACTTGGACTTTTGTTTTCTTTCTAAACACAGGAACAACACACACACACACACACACACACACACACACACACCCCGCATCATATAAAAAAGCTAAAGAATATTTTAAAAAAACCATAAAAAATCTTATATGTGTTTAAGATGTCTTGTCATAAATCACAGTGTTTAGTTAGCAAGAGGATATGACTTAAGCGTTATTGGATCCTAAATACTAATCGGTCACTAGAAGAAAATGTAAATATTAGATGTCTTCAATTATTCTTCCAGCTGTTTTGCCCATCAAGTTTTAAACTATTTCTTTTGATTATGTGTAGTGATTTACAAGGAAATGTGACCCTGAGCCCCCATCCATTTATATTGAACTCAACAAACCATCTCCAATGAATTCCACGGGACGCTCCGTACCTGTGTAACATGCTTTTCCCCTAGAAATTAGAAAATTAGGAAGAATAAATGGAATTGAAACCCGAAGGGTGTTAGTCAGATCCCATGCTATGTGAATGTCGGGTAGCATCAGAAGGAAGCAGAATTAATTTTTCATCCTTAATGTATGTGTTGCTCACGCCAAATGCATTTTCCTAGCAGGCTGTTGACTCTCAGTGAATCACTTTATAAGCACGCCATTGCCAAAGAGAAACATTGCCTCAAAATCCGTTGACATCTTCAAATAAAGCATTGAATTTTACTCGTGAGTACTAATGCCATATGCCCAGTAAAAGAAATGCCACGTTTTCATCCCTCAGGCGTTTTTGAAGGAGATTACCTCCGGGCCGAAGCTTCTGTTTTACGGGAGGGGAAGATTACGCTTGCCACAACTTCAACTGAAGCCACAGTTTTCACACCACAAAAGGAGCCAAGGTTGCCGAAATACATCCTATCATCTGAAGTGGGGAGCAGAAAACAACAGGAGAATTTACGTATGTGGTACATGCATCACACACACACACACACGACAGGCAGCAACAGTATGGGGTGTTTTTGCACGCCTCATGTGGGGGGCACTGGCCGGAGGGCACACTGGGCATGGGGAGGGCTGGGAATTCCACCTCTCTGGGCTTAGCCACATACCCAGAGCCCCCTTCCCTGGCATTTCACACTGGATTCCCAAGGTTGAGAGACTGTATTTCTGGGTAATGTTCTAGCTTTCAAAATAGTTGCGTTCCATCTTTTCAGGTTTGCCTCTCAGTGTTAACACCAAAAAGTCACCATGATTCTGAAGAATTCTTGGCCTTCTGAAACCCACTGTTGGGACACTCAGTCCTCACTGCACTGGGGAGCTGAAACCATTCAATAAAAATGGGTTCGGCTCCAGTTCTTGGAGTGCAGTGATGGGTGCAGGTATCACGGAATGTCTGGGTCTTTGCAGGCAGACAGAGACGGAAAGAAGCTGTGATCCGATTGGTTTTTGTCTTGCAGTTTCGCTGATAAGCGAAGACAAGGGTCTGGGTGTGAAGTCACGGGGCTGTTGGGAGGAATCGAGGTTGTTGGTTGATCATTCACCTCCTCATTTCCCTTCCCTTGTGGCACAAAATCATCGTTGCATTTCCTCAGGCACCTCTCCCGTTTGAGCTCTTCTCCAGGTTGCTGACCGGAGCTCCCCCACATTGACTTCCGGGGCCGATAAAAGAGAATGACAGCTTCTCTGTGAGCAAGGCAGTTTACGACAATTTTAGCTTATGGTTTTCCATCCACTATTTTCAGAAGAAAAGGAAGTAAGGCGAAGGAAGACCATTTAAACCCCATGGCCTCTTTCCTGGCTATTTTGAAGAAAAAGCACAGAAAGGAATAGACACTTTCTTCTACACTTTGTTTTAGAGGCTCTTTCCCTCCACCAGTTGACATAGACCTTCCCCGATAGTAATAATAACTAAATACAGGGTCAAATACAAATCCCTGACATTTAAATTTGTATTTATGAAAGCCAGGTGTATTCAGTTGGTCATTTGCTGAGACACAAACAAGCTGCAACTCACAAGAAAGAAAGTCAATGTCAGGGGCACCTGGGTGGCTCAGTGGGTTAAAGCCTCTGCTTTTGGCTCAGGTCATGATCCCAGGGTCCTGGCATCGAGCCTTGCATGGGCCCTCTGCTCCGCAGGGAGCCTGTTTCCCCCCTCTCTATCTGCCTGCCTCTCTGCTTACTTGTGATCTCTGCCTGTCAAATAAATAAATAAAATATTTTAAAAAAAGAAAGTCAATGTCAAAGTGTAGCATTATCATATGTTTATAAGAATAGCACATAAGCAGAAACCTTATCTGTAATTTATACACATGAATAGATGGCTTTGTTTAAAGAATATGTTCTCATATTTCTGTAAATTGGATCATATTTAAAATGCACTCCAGGGTTTTTAAAGTGATTCTATACTTCAGACTTTTTTAGATAAAAATCTCACTGTTGAGTGAATAGTCGCTGGCTTGTCTTCCTCTCTATCTGAATTTTCACACATTATGGTTGGAAAGCAGAGTCCACCTGTCCTGAACACTCCCAGTTTCTCTGGTGCTCAAGCCCCAGGCCAGTCTGATGCTGAGAAGCACCTGTCTGTTTCTTTGTCTTCAGAGGAGCCTGGGTTACTATTTCTCAACTTTCTTCTTCTACATCTTTGGGGATTCCCTGCATTGACCCTCAGAGATGTTCATCCACTTCTAACGATCTTCAGAGTATTCAAGCTGTTTTAGTTCTGTGTTGTCTTTCTTGTGCCATTTAGTCCTGATCCTCTGATTCAATCATATTTTCTGGAGGGACTAAGATTTTACTTCATCCCTACTTCAGAGAAGCTCCACCAGAGTCAGTGGTCAGTAAGACATTAAATTATTATATTATCATTGGTTATCAGCTCTCCCCCCATAGTTTTTTGTTTGAGAGAGGACAATTGATAACACCCTATTTCATGTTTTCTCTTTAATTCCCTTTAAAAATATTTTTTTCTGCTTCTAAAAATGTAGTTCTTTTATTTAGAATCTGCCAGACTTGAAGGCAAAATTTATTCCAATAGAAGAAATATTGTCAGGGGCTCACTCAGATCACCCAGATCTCCTCCCTGCCCCTCCCCTTTCAATTTTTACCTAGCAGGTTTCCATGCTTTTTATGCACCAGAGGCTGAGCAAATCCAATAGAGCCTGGGCCCACAGCTGCAAGGCAGGTCCTAGGGCTCAAGATGGGGTTTCACACCATAGACAACTGGAAAGTGCTCTGTCCTTCTCAGAAAGTTCTTTCAAGAGAACCCTTTTTGTCCTGCATGAAATATTTTCTCCCTTCATTTATTTATTTAATTCTTTTTTTCTTTTTTATTTACATATAATGCATTATTTGTTTCAGGAGTACAGGTCTGTGATTCGGCAGTCTTACACAATATCTAGCACTCACCATAGCACATACCCTCCCCAGTGTCCATCCCCCAGCTGTCCCATCCCCCCCCCACCCCTCCCCTGCAGCAGCCCTTGGTTTGTTTCCTGAGATTAAGAGTCTCATGGTTTGTCTCCCTCTCTGGTTTTATCTTGTTTCATTTTTCCCTCCCTTCTGCTACGATCCTCTGTCTTGTTTTTCAAATTCCTCATATCAGTGAGATCATATGATACTTGTCTTTCTCTGGTTGACTTATTTCACTTAGCATAATATCCTCTAGTTCCATCCATGTCATTGCTGAGGGCAAGATCTTGTGTTTTTTGATGGCCCCCGTGCGATATTTTCATCCATTGAGAGGCTATCTCAATTTTCTTTCCCCGATGGTATCTTACTAAGGGCTGTGGGTCCTATAGCACTGGCCCTCTTTGCAGACACTTTCTCAATTGGCTGCTGGAAAAGTGAGTAAAACATGGATTTTCTGGGCTTTCTGGACATTGTCCGGTGTGACTAGCACATAAAGCCCCACAGACTGACTGATGGCTTCCCTGAGCTGGCCCACAGCAGACAGGTGGCAGGGGCTTCTCTGCAAGGCCTTGTGGGTTTGCCCACATCCCGGTCCTGGCCACGCCCTCCCTGGATCTCCACGCAGCAGGTGGCCGGACTTGTAAGTACAGGCTCATGAATCCGAGAGGCCCTGCAGCTCTGGGCCTCTTTGCTTTCTGTGATCCCCACTCCGAAGGGGCCACGAGTCACTAATAGAGAGAGTCAAGACTCCATAGCTTTCCCTAAGTCTAGTTCAGAGAACAGACTTCAATACCTTTTTTCTTCCTTCCCTCCCTCCCTCCTTTCCTAATTTAAATACAACCTCAAGTAAGCAGGTATCACAACAGGCCTGGGCATCCAAAGGTGGGCAAAAATTCAGGCTTTATTGCCTCTTCTTCTTTCAGTTTTTACAATTCCTTCCAGATAACAGGCAGGATGCACAGAGAGAGAATAAGCTACTGGGATCAAGGCCCTAGACTTCTGTCCAAGAGTAGGACTACTTTTACCCTTACTTTAAGGGGAGAAGAGAGAAGGGCAGAGCAGAAGAGGAGCTTGCCAGGGATCACTGGCTTTACAGGACACACCGGGGATTTTTTTCTGCACTTGCCCTGGAGAAACGACACATTCAGATCCCTCCATGTGTGTCTCCCTCATCTGACACTGAACCGGGAACCCTGGCTATCACACCTGTCCCCCCCGCCCAGTGCCTGTTACCTGTAGGGCACTGCCAGAGGCTGCAGGGCACACACCATGAAGGACAATTCTTGCTTTCGAGGAACTTCAGTCAGATGAGAGAAAAAGATCCAAATAATGGAAATGCAGGGAAGGATCTGCTAAGTGACCAGAGAGTGGTATGTCCAGGAGCGATGAGACCCCGTGAGGGGATGCGTCCCTGCCACAAATGTCTGGTAAGGGAAATGTCATGGGGGAAAGGGAGGAGCCAGAAGGAGAGTCTTTTTCAACAAAACAACCTGGTTTTGACAACAGAATTGGTTTTACTCAGAGGAGCAGGCAACATACCTGGAAAAGTGGACTCAAGTTTGGTCCAAAAGAGCCTTCGGTGCCAGACTGAGACTGGAGATCTGAAATAAGAGGTGAGAAGAGCAGGACGGGATTTTGAGGCGGAATCTATGGGAGCTGGCGATGGTCTGGATGTGGGGAGTGGCAGGCGTGGCCACTGGGGGACAGAAGAGTTAGTGCAGGCAGGGGTCAGTTTCTGGGTCTTTGTCATGGCTATGCACCTTGCAGCTGTCTGTGGGGACAGAGCCGGTGGCCAGGGTAGCAGCAGGTGCCATGTGGATGGGGGTCCCCGAAGATGAGTTGCAGCTGAGAGAACCCGTGTGGGGGCCCTGGATTCAGAGGTAGTGGTTGGAAGTGTGAGTATGAGTCTGTATTGGAGGATTCCAGATGAAGCCACTGTGGCATAAAAATCATTTTGAGCTAAAGGCATTTTTGAATAGACTTTTCTTTTTCCTCTCCTCTCCTTTCCTCCTTCTCTTCTTTCCTTCTTCCCTCCCTCCCTCCCCCTCTCTCTTTCTTCCTTTCCTCTCCTTCCTCCCCGTCCTTCCTTCCTCTCTTTTTCTCTTTCTTTTTCTTTCTCTTTCTCCCTTTTTTCTTCTCCTTCTCCTACCTTTGTCTCTACCTCTTCCTTTCCTCTTCCCCCCACTCCCTTCTTTCTCCTTCTTCTTTTTTTGTGGGGGAAGTCCTTTATCTGCCTAAAAGCAGAGACTCTCCAAAGAATTCGTTTGTCATAAATCCCCTCCCTGGACATTGAAAACCAGGAATGGCCAACTTATCGCCAGTAGGAGATGTTGGCACCCAACCTAAACATTATCACAAGATGATCATATCCACCATCTTTTCTCGTAAGAGCCTATTTATCTTTCTGAAAAGTCATCTGTTTTCCCATAATGCTCTTTTCTTTCTTTCCCTATTAAGAAGTCACATATTTTCCTATCAGTATTCTTCTACCCCTCCCCTTCTCCTACGAAGATAGTATTTAAGTCCTTGATTTTAACCACCTCATTGAGTCATATTTTTCTGTGACCTCCCATATAGGTGTGTATAAAAATCTATCTTTTGTCTTGCTAATGTGTCTCTTTCTTTTTTGGGGGGGTCAGTTTAATTAGCAGGCCCCCCTTCAGAAACCTGAGAGGGTAGAGGGGAAGTTTCCTTCATGACAGTTATTGGCAGCTGAGAAAAGAGAAGAGGGCTGAGGCCAGAACCTTTGAGGACACTCAGAGAGTTGTCCAGAGGAGAAGAAAAGCAAAAACTTGAATGACTGAGATGGAGTGGTCAGAGAAGGAGGAGAGGACTCAGGAAGGTGTGGGATAGGGAGCCTTTCAAGGTACAAGGGTAGGGACCAGCAGCTCATCTTGCAGAGGTTAGAGGGACTAACATTTTACTGTGTATATACTGTTCACCACACTGTACCTAGCTTGTAAAACTCCAGGTCACTTAATAACAGCTAGCTGGTGAAGAAGGCCTTATTCTCATTTTACAGGCTTAGAGAAGTTGTGTGACTTTGCTAAGGTCATTGAGCTGTGAGAGAAGGACCCAAGGTCAGGTCCTGGGGTATTTGTCTTGTACACCCCTGCCTTTTTGCTTTTGATGTGGTGTAACATCTGTGTATCCAAACCAGGCCACAATTCTGAAAACTGTGCATTTAGCTTCTGAGCGGTCTTCTTGTCCTGAGCCAGAGATTGACAAACTCCTGCCTGGGGAACAAATCTGGCCCCGGTCCTATTTCTGAAATAAAGTTTTATTGGCACATGATCACAACCACTCATTTATGTACTGTCTGTGACTGCTTTTGCCCTACAACAGCAGAGTTGAGTTGTGAAAGAGACATTCAAAGCTTATCACGTTATTGCCCCTTTTACAGAAAAAGACCCAAATACAGATCCCTGCCTTAAATTGCAAGGTTGCATAAATAATATTATAGATTGTGAATTCTAACTTTGTCTAATGTAAAATTCTCATCGTGCAATGAAAGTAGACCTACAAAGAATCAGATATAATACCCATATCATTTCCATCTACCAGGGCATCATACCAGCTCCCCTAAACTGTACTTAATGGGCTGTTATTTTTTTTTTCAGAGAATTGGAAGGAACAGAAGATGATGAATGACAATTTGGTGACACTAATGAAGCAGCACACACCAGCTCAGAAAAGAGTCAAATCCGGTAAAATCTTTGCATCCCTCAAGAACACAGGAAGGGTGGGTGGAAGGTGGGTGGGAAGATAGAAAAGATGAGGGGCCTCACTTTTCAAAGGCTGCAAACAATCCCCCAGGACTGTGAATTCAGCATATAATGGGGCACTAGCCAATTTGTCCCCAGTCCATTAGCCAGGACCTCAGGGCCATGAGGAAGGACATATGTCTCTCTATTCTTCTGCTGTTTCTGGCAGCACCATGGACCCCTCAGAGGCGTGGGGCTTCCCCTGGGCTGGCAGCTTCCCTGGTGTTGGTGGCCCAGCAGGCTTTCTGAGGTGGCAGTCCTGCTGGGGCACATCTGTCCCTCTCAATATTCACACAGCTAATGTCTTACTCTGGTGACAAATGCAAATTGGGTTTCTTAGTCCAAACATGTCAGCCTCATTAGCAGGTGCATAGCGATTGGCACAAGGCGCTGGCTTCTCCATTTCTTCTATTTTTACCTGCACCCATCTAGGGGTCTCTCATCCTTCAGAATTGCAGACTGGAGGCTCTGGATATGGGGAACAGGCAGAAAACACCCCTCCCCTTAACAAAAAAAGGGCTACAGTTACTAGATAGTGGTTTCCCATCATTACTCTCTGACCTCCACTGGTCAAAAATTAAGCAAAACCAGACTAGAATATTCCATCGATCTTGAAGAAAACTCCTGGCACCCTCTGTGCCTCCAGGACAGAAAGGTATATAAAATTATAACTCTGGAAATGAGGACTAGAACAGGATGGAGTTTTAAATCCGTTTGTACATATACTTGTGGATTAAAAAATTTCTAGGGTGAAAAGTTGGATCAACAGTATGATTATTAAAACTTTACTGTTCTTTCCATGTAATTGGCTCTAAACTCTTCAGTAACTCTCTCTCTTAGATCAAAAATTTCAATTCGCCAAATGATTCTGAGTTTCTTGAACTTTTGATAGTGACATTGTGCTAGCAACAGCTTGGAGAGTCAGTTAAGGATAGTACTGTTTTCATTAACAAATGCTCCATATTCCTAGGTTCTGGAAAGGTCTGAATCATCTTTGTTGCAACTGAAGTCCTTTTAAGGTCTTTTTTGATGCCAATATGGGTTCGTTTTATAAACATCGGTTAGCTATAAAGGTTTTGGGTAACAAGAGCATTAAAGAAAGTATTATTTAATAATGATACTGATTTCCACTTTGCATTTATTTTGCTCTCATTGTACGGTTTGTAATACCAAGGAAGTCATTTTTACTGTTGGCAGCTCACGTGATAATTTTAAAGCCCGTTGAGGGGTGGTCTCAATTCTCTGTTCTCTTCTCTGGAAATTTTGTTTGAGATGTGGGAGATGCACGTTTTGGATTTGGGATCAGTATTTTTTCAGATAGAAACTTCATCTTCAAGAAAAGAAAATTGCACATCTCCTCCCAGAATTTTGTTTTTCAGAAAGCAGAAACAACTAAACTTTCCAGAACTTCTACAGTGTCACGTTCCTGCTCTGCCTCAGTGTACACCAAATAACCAAGAAGGGAAAAAAAATTAATGTAGCCATTGAACACAAAATTTTCCTATAGTTTGTTTTATGCCTTATTTTCCTGCTATCAAATACACAGGCAAAAATTAAGCGATTTGGTCAATTGTGTGGGCGGCATCGGACATCAGTGGCCACCGTCTGGATTCGCACACTTCCTTTTGCTCTCATGTTACACACTTGGTGGTGTGCAGCTCAGTGGCTGAATGCTAAGGATTTCTTTGGAAAGATTTTGAAAAGCAGTCCTCACCTTTTAATTGGAGCACAAGTGCAGCCTAGTTCTTGTTTCAATATTTTCTTCCTCAATGGCCATCTTTCCCCTGAAATCAGGTCACTTGCTGTGTTGCCTTCTCTTTAAGGGAACCAAATTGCCCGTGGGAGGATTCACAGAGGCCCCATGCTGAGTGCCTGTCTCAAGAGGACAAAGCTAAAGGGAGAGAGGTGAGGGCTGTCTGGGAATCGGCGCGAGCTGGAGAGCCAGGCCATTGGCAGTTCGGAGCTCAAGCCCTTGTCAGTAGTCCAAGGGGCCACCGGGGCCACCGGGGCCACCTCCGCCAGTCCTCAGGCTCTGGGGCTCCGCTTCCCCTCAGCACAGTGCTCACCACCTCATAACAACAGCAGCCAGCGCGTCATCTTCTCTCTTCTTAAAGCCTTTAGTTTCTTAGGGTGACAATGCTGTGACAGGCATCCCTTCCTATCTGACGAGGACAGCTGCAGGCTGCCTCAGCCCCTCTCCTTCTGTGCTGGGGGCTGATGGCCGCTCCCACCGGGCTGTTGCTGAGCATTCCAGCTCCTGGGCACCTTTGTTGGTTTTTCTGCTCAAGGGTAAGAAGAAGGCCTTCAGTTCTTTGAAGTGCTAAGTGCCCTCATCTGCGTCTTCCCGCTCCCACAGCCACATCTAACAGTAGTCAAAACACAAACAGAAAGTGCCACCCAAATGAGAACATTCCAAGTGTGGCAGACAGGTTCCAGGCTTCCAGCGGGAAGGCGTCTGCTTCCTGCGGCTGCCCCTTCCAGCTGGAGGTCAGCCCACAGGACAGGAATCCTGGCAGGTGGGGGAGTGCTCGGCTGCGGGGTTGGCACCGAGGGTGAAGTGGTGGCCTGGGGTACCCTCAGAGAGGGCATCTGTGCTCTGCTGACTGCTTTCCCTCATCCGCGAACAAAATGCCTCACACTGCGTGAAGGGAGGAGGAGAACGGAGAAGGCAATGGGCAGGTGCATTCCGAGAATTGACTTCTTTTCTGTTCACATAGTCACCTAGCGGAAAGATTCTAAAAGATCCACATGGAAAACTCTATGTTCACCTCTGAATGCCGCAGATTCTGTCATCTGGTTGAATGCGGCATTATTACCGCCCCAAGGATTTCTTCACTGTCTCCAGAAAGCTCAGGCCAATATCCAACACCAAAGGGTAGCTCTGTACTAGTTTCATAGTGGTACAGAGATCAGTACTCTTTGCAAACCCTTACTTTTAAACTCTTATTTTTATCTTATGCAATGTTCTTGGATGCCTGTTCAAAAGAGTTGGGCCAATGTACAGGCGTGTATGGGAGCGGAGTATATGGTGCATTAGCACAGGGAATTAGGTCGCTGGAAAGACCATGAGCATCAAAGTATTTCATTCAGAATAAAGCTCCATTCAGAATAAAGCAGGTATTTCAAGATCTGAGAGGAGCAGTTGCATTTTTGGAACCAATATTGGAAACAACCTGTCATTTGGAGTTAGTGTGGGGTCTGTACAGTGGTGGCAAGCTTCAGTGACTTCAGGGAGGGAACCAAGTCAGAGGGTAACAGGGTACAAAGTCATAGGGACCGGGGGTGGCGGGTGGCCTGCGGACTGTAGCCTACTGATGGCGGTTAAATTCGATTTGTTTTAACACATCGTGGTGCTGAGCTGAATGTTCTGCAGGCTGTTTGCCTGGTCATCTGATCCACTGTTTATACACCGAGGCACAGAGACCAGGGTCACCCTGTGACAGATCCAGGATCCCCCAGATCCTCAATCAGAAAACCACTAGGATCTGGGGCTTCTGATTCCAGCCTAGGGCTCCTTCTATCACCACTTCAAGCTCCAACAGGCAAATACCACTGACAGGTTTTTTTTTTTTGTTTTGTTTTGTTTTTTTTACCACTGACAGTTTTGTGTCTCCTCCTTACTTTCCTCTTTCTCCAAACGGTGAATTACCCAAGCCTTGCTCATGTGTAAAATGGATATGACATCTTCTACCCGTAAGGTTGGCGCAAGGATTAAATGAGATACTATATATTTAAAAACCCTGAAATAATTGGAATATGGGAGAGAGTAAACTTTCCTTCTGTGCTCCTCTTTGCCTTTCCTTCCTTCTTCCTGTTTCCTCCTTCCTCTCTTGCCATTCTTTTTCCCTCCCTTCCTCTCTCTTTTCTCTTTCTTTATTTTTTAAAGATTTTATTTATTTGACAGAGATCACATGTAGGCAGAGAGGCAGGCAGAGAGAGAGAGGATGAAGCAAGCTCCCTGCTGAGCAGAGATCCCAGGACCCTGAGATCATGACCCGAGCCGAAGGCAGAGGCTTCAACCCATTGAGCCACCCAGGTGCCCCATCTTTTCTCTTTCTTATTAGGTTTTGTACTCTGGAGACAGGAGCACAGTGCTTTCTATGTAGCAAGTAGTTCATGAGTTTAGAGCCCAAGGACCAGAGCAAAGTGTGCTGATGGAGAGCAGAGGGGACAGGCAGCTATGACACACTGCGGGATAAGAGACATACACGTCATCTTGGCATTGACTTGCTTCTCTTCAGGGTAGCAGCACTCAGTCTGAGCTACCAGTGGTCTTTCTGGCAATGGTAATAGCTTATCCTAAATGCACTTGCAACAAGGCTGGCAGGGTCTTTGGAACATTCTGCCGATTCTGAGCAAAGCTAATTAAAGCATTCGTGAACTTAAGATTCAGCTTTGGCCTTATTAGTACTGTACTCCATGCTACTGACTTTTTTTTCATTTATGATTCTAGGGCTTGGTGTTTAACATGGGAAGAAAAACAAGCAGAAGATTGTAGCCTGCCGCTGCAGGAGGCTGGGGCTCCTCTCCTACTCTGCCTGGCAGGTTCAGGGATGCCAGGCCACCCGCCCCTGGGGGAGCCCGGTGGAATGGGGTAAGGGTGGCTCTGTGGCCCAGCTCTCCCCATACCATCTGAAGGTGTGTCCAGACACCTCTCCAGATGGCCCATGACGAGCATCCTACCGCATCTGGTGCTTGCTTGTCTGACCCCAACCTCTCAGCTTTGCTCCTTTATAAGAAGATGGTCTTGGGAGCACTGGGGAGCCATGGGTGTTGGGTGAGGCCCGGGTGCTGGAGGAGAAATCTCTCACCCTGCTTGGTGGCCCATTCTACCTCCTTTCTGAAAAATTCTGGTTCCAGTGATACTTTTGCCAGAAAACATGATGAAAATCATAGGGAACTACTCAGAGTAATAACAAATGAAAAAAATACATTTATTTATAGAGTGCTTATTATCTGTCGGCTTTCCAAACTTCAGTCATTCAATTCTCACATGTTTTTGAGACAGTCGCTATGGTTTCATCATTCTCCTTTAGTCTTGAGGGAACAGAGGCACAGAGAGGTTAAGTATTGGCCACGGTCACACGCCTGCTGAGGGCGGAGTCCCAATTTGAACCTGGGTCAGTTGGCTTCAGAGATTTCATCACGATGCTACGCTGCCTTCACCAATTGTACAGAGAAATCGGAGTGTGAGCTTGGTGTGCCTTATGTGTGTACTCTGCATAAGTTCTCCAGCTCTCCTTATTACGAAGACCTTGTGTTTATGACATGCTATGGCGTTCTGCTTTTCCACCTCTGTTCCCCGTGGCTCTTCTTCTTGTTCCTGCCTCTGGTATCCTTCTCAACACAGCACACCGGTAGCCTTTATAAAAACAATCACAGCTCTCCCTGAGCTGAAATGCATTTCTCCAGTTCTTGGCAATTACCATCACCAGGCTCTGATCTCCTTATTTGAGGGAAGCTTAAAATATTATTCCTGAACTTGCCTATTAGAATAACTACATTTGAGCGTATATGTTGGCAATGATGCTTCTCATGTGTTAGTGTTTAAGTATACGTATTTTCTCCAGGAACCTCCAAAAGGCTACGCCCTTCAGAAGATTTTGGCTCCGAGGTCCTATTAAGGGTAGCGTTCCTGCAGTGGATTTCATACCATCAGCATGGACTTGTGGCTAGACATGCATCTGATAGCGTGCCAGGTTCTAACCGATGGCATGGTCCCTCTGTCCCTGGAAGATCACCTTTGAGAGCTATCCACAGGCGGGTTTCCTAAATAGGAGCCCATAGATTGAGTCAAACTTTGTTTTGGGTCTAACCTGGAGCTATTGGTGAGAAAGAATGAATCACTTACAGCTTTAGATTTGGAGGATTCACCCCCCCTTTTTTTGGTTAATGTTTAAAAATTGAGATATAATTGACATATAACATTGTATAAGTTAAGGTGTACGGTGAGTTGGTTCAATACATTTGTGTATTGCAATGAGACTACTACAGTAGCGTCAACTAACACCTTAATGGCTTCACATGATTATCATTTCTTTTTCCTGTTGAGAACAGTCTATTTGCCATTTTGACATTTATAATACGCTGTTGTTGACTACAGTCACTGTGTTTTGCATTGGATTCCCGAACATATTCATCTACTAGTTATAAATTTGTACCTTTGCATGTCTCCCCAGTCCTTGGTACCCATCATACCCTCTGGTTTTGCAAGTTCAATTTTATTAGATTCCACATATAAGTGATTCGTCTTCCTTTGGCTTATCTCACTTAGCATAATACCCTCAAGGTCTATCCATGTTGCAAATGGGAGGATTTCCTTCTTTCTCACAGCTGAGTAAGATTCAATGGTGTATATATTTCACACCTTCTTTATCCATTAATCCGCTGATGAACACTTAAATTCTGGGTCCCAGCATCAAGACGGGTTTTAATCTGACCTTACAACCACAACACCAAATCAACCTTCATGACCCCTGTAATGTTCACTCCTCTCTGCCCAGTTTCCTTCCTCCTCCTCCTTCTTTTTCCCCTTGCTATCAGCATCTCCACCCCGGCCCAGACTTACCCTTGTATTTTTCCCCATCTTTAACTTTCAGCTTCTTCTCTTTTCTACGTAGTTAAAAAAGAAACCATAAGCAGATGAGAAGTGACTTATTTCATTGCCTTTTCATAGCTAAAAGATATGTGAATAATTTTATATTTATCTGCATTTACAAAAATGATTGAAGATAGGGCAAGTCTGGGAGAATATTTTGGTAGTGGGAAAGAGATAGGTAAATAGGATCTATAGAAATAGACATTTTTCAAATTTTAGTAAGGGACTACATTTTCTATTCTTAAGTTCAAAGCTAACTAAGGAATAGATGTAGTAATATTTGCCAGATTTTACATTTATTAAAAGCCAGGATAGACAGGGATAATAGCATACCTCAATATTTATGATGCAGTAGCTTCTACATAAATATTAAAATTAGACAGTTATCATCAGAACTATTTGTTGTTTATATTTGCTTTCAAATTTTAATGAACACAAATGCTACTTATGTGGCAAAGTTCAATACCTGAAAAAATAACTCATTTGTCCATTAATGAATCCAGTCATAGAACTGTCACAGGAAAAAGTCATCTTGAAACTAAATAATAATTTGGGAGGACAACAAAAGACTTTCGCTTCCAGGAAGATGGAGTAGATAGACTTTGCACTGTTCCTTCTGCTAAGTGAAGAGAAGGCAGGTGGGCTGGGGACCAGGGCAACTGAGAAATTATATGGCACTCAGTCTCCTGGGTTTTCTTTCTGTCTCTTGTATCCCAGACTGGATATGGGACAGGCAAGCAAGCTGGAAACGCCAGTGGATGCAGTCCATGAAAGCTCCGAGAAAAGCCAAAGGACAAGGAAAGGGGCCACCTAGCTTAGCGCAATGGAAATCTTTTGTACAATAGATATTCTCCTCCTGACAAACACCACAGAACATCTGTGGTCCCGTCCCTCCTGTCACCTTTGTGAGACTGCCCAACCCCATCCTGGCTCTGGTTGCATAAGACAAGGCCAAGGAGAGCCAGCATTTTCATCCATTGGGTGGTAATGAACACCCTCTCCTCAAACTCCCTCCCCTGTGTGGTGACCCTTTCCTAATGTGCTGACAGTGGACACCACTTGCGGCACCTTGACTGCACCTAGCAGTAAAGAGGTGCCCTTCCCTTGCTCTCTGGGTGGTATTAGGAAGCCTGGTGGAACGTAGGAGTTGAGCCACCACTCAACAGACACAGGGCCATTCCTGCAGACTTCTTTGGTGTCCATGGAGAACGTGTGCAGAGAGGGCTTTTGTAATCAGAGATGTCTGTCCATCCTAGCTAGGGAGGTGACAGCAGAAGCCTGGTGGAAAGCCTGAACTTTCATCCTTCCCACCAGTAAAAATGAGCCCCCCCCAATCAGGTGGTAAGGGGGGACAAGGGAGAAACCCGGACTTCCACACCCACCTACAAAAATAAGGTGGTTTTCCCCTTCACTCACCAGAGTGGTGTCAGAAAAGGCCTTTGAGATCATGAGATTTAAATAAAAAGAGTCTTTAAATATCCAAAACTCCCAAGTTTCAATCTGAGATCACTTATATAATAAATACCAGAAAGATTACAATCTGACAGAGAAAAGAGAATCAATATTTCCTAATACAGAGAGGACACAGATGTCAGAATTATTTGACCAGAGTTTTAAAGCAGCCATCATAAAAATGCTTCGCTGAGAAATTACAAATACGCCTGAAGTAAATGAAAAGTAGAAAATTTCAGCAAGGGGGGGGAAGGGAAGATATAAAGAAGAACCAAATGGATATTTTAGAATTGAAAAATACAATAACTTAAATAAAAATCCCAATGCGTAGAGTTAAACCCAACAGCAGATGGATGGAGGGAAGTTTATTGACCTTAAAAATAGGCAAATAGATATTACTCAAGCTGAAAAACAGAAAGAAAACAGACTGTGAAAAAGAAAGCCCACAAAACACAGAGTCTTGGAGACATGTGCAACCATAAAAAAATATTTAACATTTGTATCATTGGAGTTATGGAAAGGCTTTGATAAGTTAAATAAACAGTAGAATCCAAAGTGTCCACCAAAAAAAAATGATATCACACAATACACCTAAAATCACTCCAGATGAACCAAAATGGAATTCTCAAAAAAAAAAAAAATGTTCAGGTAATCCATCAGAAGGCAGGAAAAAGAAAATAGAGAAACAAAGACACAGAGAATAAACAGAAAGAGAAACATAAAATGTCAGTCTGAAGACTTAATCAGTAAATATGTCAAATGTATATGATCTGAACACACAAATTAAAAGAAATTGGCATTCTTATGAAAACATAACTCAACTGTATGCTTCTTGTAGGAAACACATCAAATATAATAATAGATGAAAGATGAATTCAAAGGATGGGAAAGATATGCCATGCAAACTTAAACAAAGAAACAAAAAAATATGAATTTATGAGTAGATATAGTAATCACCAGATAAGTAGATTTCAGAGTAAGATGTCCATTAGCATGGTAAATTGTTTTCTCTCCCATCACTTTAAATCTGGAGGTGTTTTTGGGTCTAAAATGAATTTCTTGCAGACAGCATATCAATGGGTCTTGTTTTTTTTTTTGTTGTTGTTTTTTAATCCATTCTGATACCCTGTGCCTATTCATTGGGGCATTTAGCCCATTCACATTCAGGGTAACTATTGAAAGATATGAATTTAGTGCCATTGTATTGCCTATAAGGTGACTATTACTGTATATTGTCTCTGCTCCTTTCTGCTCTGTTACTTTTAGGCTCTCTTTGCTGTTTAGGCTCCCTCTGTTACTCTTTAGGCTCTCTCTTTCAATATTTCCTGTAGGGCTGGTTTGGTGTTTGCAAATTCTTTTAGTTTGTGTTTGTCCTGGAAGCTTTTTATCTCTCCTTCTATTTTCAATACATAGTATTCTTGGCTGCATTTTTTTCTCGTTTAGTGCTTGGAATATATGATGTCAGTCCTTTCTGGCCTGCCAGGTCTCTATGGATAGGTCTGCTGCCAATCTAATATTTCTACTGTTGTATGTTACAGACCTCTTGTCCCTGGCGGCTTTCAGGATTTTCTCTTTGTCACTGAGACTTATAAGTTCTACTATCAGATGATGGAGTGTGGACCTATTTTTATTGATTTTGAGGGGGATTCTCTGTGCCTCCTGGATTTTGATGCTTGTTCCCTTCACCAAATTAGAAGATTCTCAACTATAATTTGCTCCAATATACCTTCTGCCCCCCTCTCTCTCCTTCTGGGATCTCAATTATTCTAATATTGTTTCATCTTAGGGTATCACTTATCTCTTGAATTCTTCCCTTTGGTCCAATAGTTGTCTCTCTTTTTCTCAGCTTCTTTATTCTCCATCATTTGGTCTTCTATATCACCAATTGTCTCTTCTTCCTTATTTATCCTAGCAGTCTTCTATATCACTAATTCTCTCTTCTGCCTCATTTATCCTAGCAGTAAGAGCCTCCATTTTTATTGCACCTCATTAATAGCTTTTTTAAAATTTCAAATTGGTTAGATTTTAGTTCTTTTATTTCTCCAGAAAGGGATTTTATTTCTCTACAAAAGGATTCTCTAGTATCTTCCATGCTTTTTTTTGAGTCCAGAAAGCACCTTGATAATCATCATTCTGAACTCTGGTTCTGATGTATTACTAATGTCTGTATTGATTAGGTCCCTAGCCATCAGTACTGCCCCTTGTTCTTTTCTTTTTTCTTTACTTTTTTTTTTTTTTGAGGTGAATTTTTCTGCCTTGGCATTTTATCCAGATAGGAATAGATGAATGAAAGAACAAAATACTAAAAGGGCAGGAATGACCCCCAGAAAAATATACAATAACCAAATCAGAAGAGACCCAAAACAGAAGAATAAAATGAAATGAAATGAAATGAAATGAAATGAAATGAAATAAAATAAAATAAAATAAAATTTTATCTCTCTCTCTCTCTCTCTCTCTCTCTCTCTCTATATATATATATAGGACTGGTGAATAGAACAGAGCCACACACTTGATTTGGGTGTATTTTTGGTCTGTTAGAAAAAACTGTCTCCCAAAATTTTAAAGAAAGAAAAACTTATATGTATATACAAAAATGAAGGTAAACATGATGAAGGGATAGAATATGACTGTAAAGATGAAAATTGAAGAAGATTTTTTAAAAGGCATTGATAACATAAAATAGTTAAAAAATATTAAAATAGGAAAGAGGAAAAGTTAAAGAATATAGAATAGAATAAGAAAAAAATTAAAAAAAAAATTAACTTGAAAAGACTAAAGAAGCAGGGAAAAAAAAAGCCATAAAATCTATGTGTTGCATTTACCTAGCACTGCTGTTTTGCAGTTCTCATTGATCCATGAACTTGTACTTAGCTGGATGTTCTTACTGATCTTCTGTGGGAGGGACTTGTTGCAGTGATTCTCAAATATCCTTGCCAGAGGCAGAATTGCACCACCTTTGCCAGGGGCCAGGCTAAGTAATCTGCTTGGGTTCATGCTCTTAGAGCTTGTAGCTTTTGTTTCCTGAATGCTTTCCATAAAGCTCTGGAGGACGGGAATGAAAATGGAGGCCTCCTAGTCTCTGTCCTCATAGGAACTGAGAGCCTGTGGCCCCACTCCTCAGGGCGCCCTCAGAGAAAAGCAGTCAAAACCTCCCATCTCCCTGGTCTTCGGCCACACTCTGTGCTCACCCAGCCTGTGGCCGAGTGTCTCTATCTCTGGTGCACAACCTCGTTTGGAGTCTCCAAACCCAGCAGATTCCTGCCATGTGCTCCTGTGCTTCTCCTCCTAGAGAAGGAGGACTTCCCGGAGGAAGGGGAGGTCGCCCCGGATCTGCTGCTTGTGGGGTCCCTGCCGGAAGAGGAATGGCCGGACTGTGCCTCAAATCATGGTTTAAGGTAACCCTGAGCTGAGAGCTCATTCCTTGGCTCTGCCTCTGCAGCCGGCTTCCCCACTCTGATACCTGAGAGTGTCTGCACTCAGAAAGACCCGCGGTCTTTCTGGGACCCCGCAGGTCCTGAGATCACACTGTCCCCGTGAGGGCTCCACCCAGGCTAAGCCTCTGGAGTGACGTCCCTCAGTGGAGCAGACCTCTATAAACATTCTGATTTTGTGCTCCATGGCTCTACTGCCTGCCGGGAGCCAGCCCCTCCCCCCATGGTCTATCTTCCCATATGTTGCCTCAGACTCACTTCTCCACACATCCTACCTTCTGGAAAGTGGTTGATTTTCTGTTCCTGGAATTGCTGTTCTTCTTCTCTTCTGTCTCCTCTTGAGTTCATAGGTGTTCAGAATGGTTTGATAACTATCTAGCTGAACTCCTGGGATCTGATAATATTTGTCTCCTACTCTCCACCATCTTGCTCCTCCCCTCTTGGCAGTATATTTAAAAATGAAAATATGCCTGCCATGTGACCTGGCAGTGGCCCTCCTAGGCATTTATTCCAGAGAAATGAGACTTCGTGTCCGTACAAAACTGTACATGGTTGTTCATAACAGCCTGATTTGTAGTATGTTAGAACTAAAAACAGCTCAAATGTCCCTCAACAACTGAATGCTTCAAGAGACTGTGGTAAATCCATATCATGGATTACTACTACATGGTAAAAAAGAACAAAAGCTATTTATATATTCAACGACTGGAGTGGATTTCCAGAGCATTTTGCTGAGTGAAAAAAAGCCACGGTCACAGTATCATCTATTGCGTGATCCCATTATATAACATTCTTGCCATGACAACATGATGGAGATGAAAAGCAAATTAGAGGTTGTTAGTATTTAGGGCTGGTCAGGGAGAGGGGTATATGTGTATGATAGCCAAGGGGCAGCAGAACGGTGGTGATGGGGTAGTTCTCGATCTTGAGTGTGATCATACGAATATGGAATGTTTAATGTGATAAAATGACATAGAATGGTGTATATATATATATATGTATACTGTATATATATAAAATTATATATGTGTTAGTACATATACACACATATACTACCAATGTCAGCTTCCTGGTTTGGATTTTGTGGTATAATTTCTGGTTCTGAGCACTTATCTTTCATTTAGTGTCTGTTCCATTTTGATTTCACAGCAACCATAGCTACCAAAGCATTCTATGGAGACCTGCTGGAATGGAGGAAGAAGGTCCAGGCAGCCCTGGTCAGATGCTCTGGGGGAACGTCCAGAAATGAGACACCTGGGAACCAGATCAAGCACATTTGGAACTGGCATGTGCAGAATAAGGAATCTGAAACCCAGCCACATCTGCTCCCTGGTTTATCTCTCCACGCTGATTCACTACAGGGACTGAGATGCTGGTTGCTTCTCAAACACCTCCACAGTCAGGTCTCTTCAGAATGCAGTTGTAAGGTAAGTCTCCCTCCTTTCTTTCTCTTCCTTCACAGATGTTCTAAAACCTCAAACTTGCCAATTGCTTTTGCCATTTATACCTACTCGAACGTATCTGGGAATAACAGGTGCAGCCCCAATTTCCTGGCTTTTGAGAGGTAGTAAATGTCTCTCTGAGCAAGAGCACCATATCCTCTTAAATCATGCCACCCGGACTCCTGGGACCCAGGGTTCTCTCCCGGTGCCAGCCACAGAGTCTGCCCTCTGATCTGCACAAAGGTGCACTCAGCTAACAGGCGGTTGACGCTCTGAGCCCAGGACCAGCTCCCCACTGTGCAAATGAAAGAAGCAAGCCGTAGAGGGTCCTCTGTTCACATGCTAGCTCAGACTTTGAGTTGGTTCCAGACGGGGCTCAGACCCGAGTCCCAATTTGTGATACATAAAGTGCAATAGGTTCTCCCACCTGATCAAATAAAATTAGTGCTCCTGGCTGCTTCCGTGTACAATGGACAAGACGGAGAGGAGAAGCAATGGGAAACAAAACAATTAGGATTGCTAACCCCTGCTGATAATGATTATTATTGACAAGGTGGAATGACTGAGGTGATGCTGGCAACTTCCAGTAGAGTTAAAACTAGCCAGGCTAGACAGTGCAAACTTTAAGGAATTATTGTTATTATCAAGGACATGTCATACGTTGGAATATCTCCGTGCCACTGGAAGAGATATGGCATCTTTAAATTACTGGGTAACGTGGACCTAGACCTGGAGCTCTGCCAAGGTAAAAGTTGTAAAACTGGATTGATTTTTGCTACAGCTTGCTAAGGGCTCCCCAGAGCTAGGATGCAATGTTCAAATATAATAATTGATAGTCTGAAAAAATATTTCTGATAAGTGTGCAGAAGTAATGCCGAGACCTGCCTGAGATGAAGTGAGCCTTTGTGCTCAGGCAAACTCTACAACCAAAGGGACCCAGATCCAAGGCACCGCTTGGGTCTCTGATCAGAGCCACCAGGCTTCCTGCTCGCTCCAGCCCTCACTTCCTACCTCCACCTCCTCCTGCCTTTACTGCAGCTTCCTCCAGCTGGAGAGAAAATGGTCTTGGCCTTCAAATGGGGCATTTGTTAAATGCTGTTGTGGAAAAGTAATTATCCAACAATCAGACCTGTATGTGGGGGGAGAAATCGCCTTCATTAATACCACCTTGGTAATCCCAGGGGGCGGAGGGGTCCACGTAATCTGACCCCTTTTCAGTCTTGCCTTGGTGAGTTGACCACCCCAAGCTGTGAGTGTGTGTGTCTAAATTGCCCAGGATTCAATTGAACACATTAAAATTTAAAAAGGATTTAACTGAAATTTTTCAATAGCTCCTGAGAAGGGGGATAATTTATTAGCTTGGAGTAAATTAAAATCTCAAGCAGGGGTAAAGACTTCGAAGATTGCTTTAATACATTTTATATGCTTTCAAAAGAAATGTTCTTTTAAATGGTCCAAAAATCAGCTAATTTTGTCCTATTTAGCAAATTACCTCCTAAGGCCACAATGTTGAAAAACTTAACAATTATTATTTTTTTTAAGGGGAAAAATAGAGGAGGGATAAACACACACACACACACACACACACACACACACACCATAACACCTTCCATAGGAAACAACTGAACCCTAAATTGCTATGTCTTTTCTATGCCACAGTTAGGATTTTTTTTTTTCTTTCTTAATTCAAAAGTCAGTGAAACATTTGCGTTACCTTCTGCCAGGCCACTCGGGGGACCTTTTTTCCACATGGTGATTGTAGGCAGCTGAGGGTTTAAGGTTAATGGAGGGCACCGGCAGGCTAAGCCCCCATGCGCTGTGCTGATAATTTATACCTTTATTTCAGGCTGCATTCACCTGTGGAGCAGCGAGGCCATGGGGGTGAGGTGAACTTGTTGCTCCGTTCAGCCCAGAGGCTGTCCCTGTCCTGACAGGAGATTTTTTGCTCTGAATTATCTGTGTTATAAAAAACTCCTTCCCAGCTCCCACTAACATTTGGAGGCTAAGGGAGGAAGGCTCGTTTTTCCCTCGTCTCTTTCTTTCCTTCACTTTTTTTCTCCCACCTTGATGATAAACAGTATTTTGTGGTTTGCATTTTGGGGAATTTTCTTTTGTTGTGGTTTGTTTTTTAAGAAGTTTTTCCAGTTTTATGGAGAAATGATTGACACGTGCCCCTGTGTAAGTTGAAGGCATGATGGTGTGATGTACATGCATTGTGAAGTGATTATCACAATGGGTTCTGCTAAAACTCATCTGCTTATATAGATACAATAAAAAGAAAAGAAGAAAACAGTGTTTTCTCTTTATGATGAAAATGTTTGGGATTTACTCTCTTAAGAACTCTCTTACATATCCTATAGCAGGGGCCGTTTTGGACATCATATACTACATCCCTGATTGACTTATCTCACAGCTGGAAGTTCCTACCTTTTGGACCGCTTTCCTGCAATTCTCTTTCCTCCGACTCCCCACTTCTGGCAACCATAGTCTGATCTCTTTTTCTATGAGTCTTTTTTTTTTTGTTTTGTTTTTTTTTCCCCCAGATTTCCCATAAAAGTGAGATCTTACAGTACTTGTCTCTGTCTGACTTATTTCACTGAGCATGATATCCTCAAGGTCCACCCATGTTGCTGTAAATGGTCAGATTTCCTTGCTTTGTTATGGCCGAGTAACACTGGGTTGTGTGTATATATACATACTCATCCATTAGTGGGCACCTCAGTGGTTTTCAAGATTTTCGTTATTGTAAACCGTGTTGCTAATGAACATGGGGGTGCACACATCTTTTTGAATTAATGTTTTAGTTGCCTTTGTATATATTCTCAGAAGTGGAATTGCTGGATCACAGGGTCTATTTTTAATTTTTTGAGAGTGTTCCATACCACTTTCCAAAGTGGCCACACCAATTTAGAACCACACTAGCAGTGTGCACGGGTTCCCTTTACTCCACATCCTTACTGGCATTTGTTATCTCTTATCTTTTTGATGATGGCCATTCTAATGGGTGTGGGGCAATACCTCATTGTGGCTTTAGTTGGCATTTCCCCCATGATTAGTGATGCCGAGCATCTTCTCATGTGCCTGTTGGCTGTCTGTGTATGTTCTTTGGAGAAATGTTTATTCAGGTCCTTTGCCCATTTGTTAATAGGGTTCTTTGTTTTTTTACTTGAGTTATAGAGCTTCTTCATATGTTTTAGATATTAACCTTTTATCAGATATATGTTTTGAAAATAATTTTTGCCCATTCCATAGGTTGTCTCTTTACTTTGTTGATGGTGGTTCTTTTGCTGGGCATTTTTTAGTTTAATGCAATCCCACTTGTTTATTGGTTTTGTTGCTTGTGTTTTATGTGTCATATGCCCCAAATTATTGCCAAAACCTGTATCAGGGAGATTTGTTCTAGGAATTTTTGGTTTCAGCATATATTTAAGTCCTTTATTCATCTTAAGTAAGTTTAGGAGTGGTGTAAGATGTGGGTCTGGTTTCACTGTTTTACATGTGAATATCCAGTTATCCCTGGGCCATTTATTGGAAAGATTGTCTTCTCTCCATCAAGTATTATTGGCTCTCTTGTCATATATTAGTTGACTATGTAGGCTTGGGTTTAATTCTGGGTTCTTGACTGTGTTTCATTGGTCAGTTTGTCTATCTATATGTCAGTACCATGCTGTTTTTGATGACTGTAGCTTTATAAAATAGCTTGAAGTCAGAACAAGACACTTCCTGCTTTGTTTTTCTTTCTCAGGATTTTCTTGGCTATTTGGGATCTCTTGTGGTTCCATATAAATTTTAAAATTGTATTTGCTGCTTCTGTAAAAAGTAACATTAAAGGGGTGCCTGGGTGGCTCAGTCAGTCACTCTTGATTTTTGGCTCAGGTTATGATCTCAGGGGTCGAGCCCCACGTCAGAATCTGTGTTCAGCAAGGAGTCTGCTTGAGATTCTTTCCCTCTCTCTCTGCCTCTCCCCCAGCTCATACACATGTTCCCTCTCTACAATAAACTAAAAAATCTTTTAAAAATGCCCTTAGAATCTTGGGCCTGCATTGAATCTATAGATGGCTTTCAGTAGGATTGACATTTTAATAATATTAATTATTTCAGTCTGTAAGTATGAAATACCTTTCCATTTATTTGGTCTTCCTCAATTTCTTTCATCAAAATCTTACAGTTCTCAGAATAGAGCTCTTTCATCTTCTTAGTTGGCTGTATTCTGAATTATTTTTTGTTTTTGATCTTTTGTAAATCAGATCAATTTATTTCTTTTTCAGAAATTTTATTATTGTATAAGAATGCTACTGATTTTTGCATATTAATTTTGTATTCTATAACTACTGATTTCAATGATTAGATCTAACAGCTCTTTTGTTGAGTCCTTAAGATTTTCTATGTATAAAATCATATCATCTGCAAATAGAGACAATTTTACTTCTTCCTTTCTAATTCTGATACCTTTTATTTTTTCTTATCTCATTGCTCTGGATAGAACTTCTAGTACTATGTTGAATAGTGGTGGTAAAAGTGGGCACCCTTGTCTTGCTCCTGATGGTAGAAGAAAAGATTTTATCCTTTCTTCATTGATTATGAAGTTTTCTATAGAGTTGTCATATATGTCTTTTATTATGTTGAGACATGTTCCTTCTACGCCTAATTTGTTGAGTTTTTGTTATGAATGGATGTTGAATTTATTTTTCTTTCATTCTGTTGAATGATAATTATTTTTCTTTCATTCTGTTAACTAGTAGAATTAATTCTATTCTCTTTTTCTTTTGTTTAGTCCAGCTAAGGGTTTGTCAATTTTGTTTAACTTTTCAAAGAACCAACTCTTAGATTGGTTGATCTTGTTTATCATTCTCTTGCTCTCTATTTTATTTAGTTTTGCTCTATTCTTTATTATTTCCTTTCTTCTGCGAACTTTGGTCTCTGTTTGTTCTTCTTCTTCTAGCTCCTTAAGACGTTGAATCAGGTTCCTTATTTGGGATCTTTTTTGCCTCTTAAGGTAGGTGTTTATTGCTATGAACTTCTCTTAGAACTGCTTTTGCTGCAATCCACAAGTTCTTCTATGTTGTATTTCCATCTTCATTCGTCCCAAGAAACTTTTTAGTTTCCCCTTTAATTTCATCTTTAATTCATTGGTTGATCAGGAGAATGTTGTTGAATTTGCATGTGTTGTGAATTTTCTAGTTTTCTCCTTGTTATTGATTTCTAGTTTCATGACATTCTGTCAGAGAAGATTCTCTGCATGATTTCAGTCTTCTTGCATTTCCTAACACTTGTTTTGTGGTCTAACATATGGTCTGTCCTAGACAATATTGCATGTGCACTTGAGAAGAATGTGTATTCTGCTCTTGTTGGATAAGATATTCTATATATGGCTCTTGGCTCCATTTGGTCTGTAGTGTTGTTTAAGTCTGCTGTTCCTTTATTGATTCTCTGTCTGGATGATCTAGCCATTGTTGAGAGTGGAGTATGAAATTCTCCAGCTAATATTGTATTACTGTTTATTTCTCCTTTTAGCTCTTTTAGTTTTTGCTTTAGATATTTAGTTGCTCCAATATTAGGGGCATAAATATTTATAGTCATTATATCTTCTTGATGTATTTACTCCTTTCTCATTATGTAACAACCTTCCTTGTTTCTCTTTACCATTTTTAGTTTAAAGTCTATTTTGTCTGAGATAAGTATAGCTACCCTCCTTTTTTTCAGTGACCATTATTTGAAATGTCTTTTCCCATCCCTTCACTCAGTTTCACTCTGGTTTAAGGCTAACATGAGTCTCTTGGAGGCAACATATTGTTGAATCTTGTTTTTTTATCCATTTAGCCGTTTTATGTAATACCTTTTTTCTCTTGTGTTTTGATGGGGTCTTTTTTTGAGAGTGTGTGTGTGTTGGGGGCGAGTCCATATGCCTTCCAGGTTGTGTAACTGTTCCTACAAAGAAGTTTTCTTTTCTTTCTTTTTTTTTCCCTTCATATTTCTTGGTATTTCATATTATAATTAAACTTTCATGTTAGTTTCTTAATTTGGTTTTCCCATAGTACATGGATAATGATATGAATTTGGACCCCACATACATTCATGACACAAGCCTGAGGTCTTCATTTCTTATAGGGGATTTTTTTCTCTCTTGTAGCTGAAGGCAGATGGGAAGTTGCATTGCTGTTTCTTCAGGTTAGTGAATAGAATTCTAATTCTTTTCATGGCCTCGCTGCCCCTTCACAACTCTAGGCTTTATCAAAATGACTTATTCCAGCTCTCAACCTTGTGCAGGTTAGAGGTTTCCCTGCCTGTCCCACTTGGGTGTTGTGGTTCCAGTCCCAAACCCTAGGATCCGTTTTGGGAAATATACTTCAGACAGCAGTTATGGGGTCTGTTCTAGTTTTGCACTGAGTGCCCAGTTTCTCATACTTGCAAAGTTCCTTTTTTTAAAAAATTTGCCTATGCATTAGAACTTAATATATCTTTTTCATATGTTCATATCAGGAGGAGACCTCTTCACATTAGCCATATTGTTGAAGTCTCACATAGATATTTAAACTATTTAGAGCTGCTATGTAATGGTCATTGAAATTTTTTATGTTAAAAAGTTTTTTATTTTCCAAAAAGTTGGGAAGAAAGGCTTCATTTGATGAGGAAGTCATGTAATATGACTTTAAGGGGAGGAGTGATGTAGGAATTGCTTTTAATCAATGATATAGCTCTTATGCACTTGTCTGTATTTGCCAATCATTTACAATGTGCCAGGCATTGTCCTAAGCACGTTATTGCAATATCTAATTTAATCCTCACCAATCCTATTATGTGGATACTATCATTCACTCCATGTGAGCAAACCCTTTTTGCTGATGAGGAAATCCAATTAGAGGATAGATAAACTTGTCAAAAGTAATTTGATTGGGAAGTTTTGCAGTGTTATTTAAACCTTAACAGTCTGCCTACAGAGTTCATGCTATAGGTATAGAAATGATGATGATGAATAATAGTAGTAGTATGCTGGTAATAATAATAACAATAACAATAACAATTGCAGTTAACACTTAGTAAGTGCAACCGTATCAGGATATTGTTGAAAAGCATTTTTTAAAAAACATTTTATTTATTTATTTTAAATAATCTCTACACTCAATGTGGGGCTGGAACTCACAACCCCAAGATCAAGAGGTGCCTGCTGTACTGACTGAGCCAGCCAGGTGCCCCTGTTGAAAAGCATTTTATATATCATTGCAACAATCCCATGAGCCAGTTATTATTATTTTCAGTTTATAGGTAAAACTAACAAGTAAACCCAAAAAACTGAGGCACAGGCTAAAAGTCACATAGCTTGTAAATGATAGGTTTGGATTTTGAACCAGGCATTTGTACTCTGGCACTAATTCCAATAACTTATCATAAGTGTTGGGGAAGAATGAAAGACTGGTTAGCTGTGTGCTCGAGGCACAAAGTAAAGAAAGAACCAGGGTTCAGCTGAAGAGGTGGTCATGAGATTGGAGTAGGGACAGCCAAAACAATACCATTTGACTTCATGTGGGTCCAGGAGAAGAAAAGTCTGGGGTCAGGGAGTACCTGAGGCACTTTTCTTGGCTTCAGCTTGTGTTGGATCTTAGTGCTTTTACCCACAGTTAGTGAGAACAGTTCGGACACAAGCATATGCTTGTGAGAAGAAGAAATGTGAGACTGAGAAGTTTGGTTCAATTCAACTATTATTTCAATAACAGTTAATTGAGGGTCTGCCAATTAAATAACTCAAGAACATCTGTGCTTGCTTTTCATGAAATGAATTTTCTACAAAATGAATGCTTACCCTTTTATACATAAGTAAATATTTACATTTAGTTTACTTAAAGTGAAGGGCACCTCACCACCATCTTGTCTCATATGTTGCCATTCAATTACACATTTTCCAAGGATATAAAATTCAGTGGTAATTTAACTGGTTACTCACAAAGTCTATAGGCCATGCATGTCTTGAATATTATGCTTGCCGTCCTTTTTAAATAAAAGTGAGTCCCCTCACAAACCACCAGGAGCCCATAAAAGGGTTGATCTCCTAGAGTCATGATAGATTTGCAGCAATCTATCCAAACCCTTTTACATGGCTCCTCCTTCTGACCATAGACATAGATTTTCAAGACAGGTGGCCTGTGTTGGGAATAGTCTGGGGACATGAATGAGACAAAAGCTAAGTGGCCCACATGGGCACTGAACCCCTAACCTTCGCCTCATTAGCACGAAGCTCCAACCATCTGAGCTTACTCACCACAGACTAATGATGTGTGCATGGACGCACAGCCACATCAATCACATTTTCTGAAGCAAGACTCACTACCCTGAAAGTAACTGGAAGAACCATCCATATAGGTCTCATCACTGAGGGAAAGCAAAGCCATCTTAATGGATGATTGAAGTATTTCTTTTCTATAAGGCGTTCATTCATCTTCCTATAGCCTAACAGGACTTGAAGATTCTAGAAATTCACATTAGCTAATTCATATTTTAAAAAAATATACCTGTTCTTCTAGGTTGCTCTGGCCAGAATAGATGTGATTCTGATACCTTCCATAGTAAAGCTTTTGAAAGTCCTTGGGTCAGAATTTTTAATCTGTTTTCCTAGATGGATGTTGAATGGTTGTGCCTCAGGCCTCAGAGGATCTGTAAGCTCCATAAATGTGTGTGTGTGTGTGTGTGTGTGTGTGTGTGCATGCACACACAAGTGGATTTTTTTTTTCTTTGTAGAATATTCCTAGTTTTCTTTAGACCCTCAGAGGTATCTGGGAGGCAAAACCCATGATCTGAAGGCTTACATCAATAAAAAAACTAAAGGGGTAAAATGTATTTACAATAAAACTGATACTAGAGGGGCACCTGGGTGGCTCAGTAGGTTAAAGCCTCTGCCTTCGGCTCCGGTCATGATCTCAGGGTCCTGGGATCGAGCCCTGCATTGGGCTCTCTGCTCAGCGGGGAACCTGCTTCCTCCTCTCTCTGCCTGCCTCTCTGCCTACTTGTGATCTCTCTCTCTCTCTGTCAAATAAATAAATAAAATCTTAAAAAAAACCCCTGACACTAGCTAAGAAGCCAATTGTCATATTATTTTTAAGATGGACAGAAGAGAAGGTTGACACCATGGGAAACATACGTGAGCATCTGATGGCCCGAGGTGGCAGGTACACTTGTGTTGCAGATACAACTATATTCACCTGTAGAATGTATGAGCTTTTGTACCTCTTACTAGCAAGTAGTGGGGAAATCGGATGAGACTTCATGTCTTGAAACAAAACCTCTGAAATCCTATGTGAGAGATCATAAAAAGTTAGCAGGAATGGCTAGTGGGCTGTGTTCTGGTTTATGGAAAACAGTCTCTCATTTTAGCCAAAAAAAGACTAGTTTGAAAAGGAGGAAAAGGGGAACTAATCCATGCTCTTCCACTTTCCCCTGCTACATATTCTGGAAAATTCCCAGAGGAACTGGAGAGTTAGAATATGTAAATAACCTGGCATCAGAATAGGGCTAGAGGCCTCACCAGAGGAAAATCAGAATAAGAAGGGAAATAAGACTAGAACACAGCAACTTCTATTTCTTACCCTGTGTTCTGTAACTGTGTCTGTGTTCCAGTGGCAGAGGTAAGTGCTTATGACAGAGACTGTCTGGCCCACACAGGACCGAGGCCCAGAGTGAATTGAAAATATGGGACCTTGTGTTGATAAATTATTAAGCATTTGAAAGTGGTGACAGGCGTGCATTCAACCAAACACAGGACCCTCCTAAGTGTGGGGCCTTTCCAGCTGCCCATGAAGCCAGCTCTGGCCCCAAAGTTTACTGCATTACCATATAATTTAGAGTTATAGCCCGCTTTCGCTGAGCACCAGTGCTATCCTGTTCCCAGCCCATGATAAGCCTTCATTGGCCCACAAGCAAGAACACATCTAGATCAGCTCAATATACTCAACATAAAAGCTCTTCTTTAGCTTGAAAGTCTATTCTTGAGAGTATTTTGATACTAAAATGTCTTTTTTTTTTCCCTTGGTGAACTGATAGGAAGAGTAGATGGTAGACGTTTGTTTGTCCTATATCCTTAATTGGTAAAATAAAAAGTTTATTAGCTATGTCAAGAATCTAATTAAAAAAGAATTACTGGGATAGGAGTCACTAGAGGTACATAATGTTAAATGAAGAGATTGAAAAAAACATGGTGTTGAGTAAAACACAGAATGAGATCTAAAGCACAATATCGTTTCAATACTGCCTTTCAAAGACTTATGCATATCAGGGATATTTACCAAACGTGGGGTGGTGGAGGGGAGGAGAGGTTTGAGAATAGGGCTAAAGGGAAAATCATTAAATAAGAGAAGGCTCTTGTACCATCTGATATTCATAATGTGACTTAACAGAATCTAAATGATGGAACTTTTCATTACCTGAGGTCCAGAATACAGCCCATACCCCTACTAATGCTAGAAATTACAACTGCAAAAGCAAAGCCCCCCAGGATGGGTAGCCCTGTGCCCTTACTGTTTCTCAGATCATCCCGAAACCAGCATTCCAATAGCACTTCAGGGTTTGCAAGGTGATTTTTTTCCATGTTAGCTCTTTGGATCCTTGCAATACCCTTGTGGTGTTGATATTATTATGTTCATTTTACAGACAAGAAACCTGAAACTCAGAAAAATCAAGGTAATTAACCAATCAACAAAAACATGGCAGAATCTAAGTTCAGAACCAAGTCTTCTGACTTTTTTTTTTTAAATTTTATTTATTCATTTGACAGGCAGAGATCACAGGTAGGCAGAGAGGCAGGCAGAGAGAGGAAGGGAAGCAGGCTCCCCACTGAGCAGAGAGCCTGATGTGGGGCTTGATCCCAGGACCCTGAGATCATGACTTGAGCCGAAGGCAGAGGCTTTAACCCACTGAGCCACCCAGGTGCCCCATCTTCTCACCTTTTAACTACGCTTTTTTTAGTCTCCTCCCAAATGTTGTCTTCCTCATAGAATGAGGTTCATCTTATGTTAGGGGTAATGGCAAAACAATGAAATGTTTGCTGTTATGAAAAATCTACTGGTGGCACCTCTGATGGCACTTACAAATGAAGAAAGGCTTTCTTTCCTTTGGAGAGGGAGGGACCTCTATCTCCTTCTTTCTTGTTCCTTCTCTCCTTCTGAGATCTGAATTACAGGGCCAAAGTGACCCTTGGAGACAGTTCCCATGTTGCTCCCATGTGGGACAAAAGTCAAATACTTCTAGGAGAGATTCATGTTTTAAATGATCTAAGTCTGATTTTCTAAGAGTCCTTAGTGCACACATCATGTCTACAGCCTTGCAGATGGGCTGCTTTTGCCTGTGGCTATCTTGAGTGTCCCCTGGTGCGCTGTAATTCTTTTCATGTCCTTAGAAAAACAGCTGCTCCTCTCCCAGTGCATACCTGAACAGTGTGATCAGGCTCTCTTTTAGGCTGATTAAACCAAGATTCTTTTTGTATTTTCTTATAGAGACTATTCCCATTTTTGGTTTTCTTTCCTTTGCACTTGACACTCTCTCATTCCCCCTTTCTCTTAGATGTCTAAGATGCATGGCATCTTTAGATGCCAACTGTGATAGCTTAGATCAGTGATTCTCAAAGTGTAGGTTCTGGACAAGCAGCATCAACATCACCAGGGAATTTGCTAGAAAGGCAAATTATCAGGCACCGCACCGGACCTCCCAGATCAGAAACTCTGGAGATGGTGCCCTGCAATCCAGTTTAACAAACCCTCCGGGGAATTCTGATGTATGTCAAGAGTTTGACAAGTTTTTGTAAAGACAATTTGTAAAGACAATTACTTTTCAGCACTCTTTTCCTCCTCCTACCATGGGCAGAAATCCTTTCTAGCCCCATTCGTGTTGGGTGTGGCCACATGACTTGCGTTGGTCAGTGGAATGTTAGTCAATGGGTTATAAACCTTAAGTGTGCTTGTGCGGCTTTGGGTTGGCTCATGCGCTCCTGTGACTGAGCACAAGAAGAATATGCCCTGGGTCCAAGAGAGTCTAAGTTTACATGGAACAGAACAGTTCAGCTTGTTTCAAAAAGAACTGGAAACAGAACTAAGCTCTCTGGATGTCTTATCCTCCTTTTAGTCTTGACTCCATGATGGATAATACATGCCATACCAGGAAGCAAATACTTGTTCGGAGAATGAACAGTCTATTACTATGCAGCTAAAAATAAACAGATAAATAAATGGAGAGAAATGATGAACTGAAGTACAGTATACATTTTAGACTAATTTTGTTTAGATGATCTTTTGGATTCTTCTGGGTAGACAGGACAAAAAAAGCAGATTAAGTAAATAATTTTCTTGCATTATAGGATGTCCGGAGAGAGATCAATGCTGTCTTTGGTGCAGCGTGGTGGTGATATCAGGGTCAGCATGTCTGTGGAGAAGGGACTGGTACTAACTGAGCTGGTCTCCTCCTAGGTATTTCAAATGAAGACTATTTAATAAAGAAAGATCAGAGACCCAAATGGGGGATTGAAACCCTCCAAATGCTAGCAACAGCGTGAAGGACCAGACGGATCAAGAGGGACAACTCTGAGGCATGTTCTACATAGATTACCAGAGAACTCCAGCAAATCTGAGTTCAGATGCCTACAGCATTCTTCGCTGCTCATGAGTACACCCTGTATTACCTTTCTTCACTTCCCATAATCCTACCACTTCTTGCGCCATCACTCCTGGGTAGACCAGTTGTATCCACATCCTTATCTAAAGGTGCTGAAGATTACCCATCATGCTTTAGAAAACACTTTTGAGTTAATTCATTGTGTCTAGTTAGCTTATGGAAACTTAAATAGGAATACCAAATTGGATGTCCTGGGAGAGGTCAAGTGTGAAAAGAGAAGTCAGAAATTTATGAACAAAGAGGAAATTTATAAAATATTTAATTGGTTTTCATTAAGGTGTGAGTGGAGTGAGATATATTGTTAAGGTGAGGGGAGGGTGTATTGGATTTTCTAGACCCTTCTTTAAGACAAGTGACAGAAACCTGAGCTCTACAGAATATAGCGAAGTTGGATGGAGAACATGCATAGACTAAAGAAAAGATTGAGAACCAATATTTTATGAAGATAAACTATAGAAGAGCTAAATTAGTAGACTACAAAGGGCCATTTGCAAATAGGACAGCATGCAGTTTCTAATGGAGATCTTGAAATACTGGAGTGAAAATACAGTCTTTTGAAAATTGAGGTCAGAGAAAATCTCTAGTAGGAGAGACTGAGAAGTCATTCAGAAAGTATTTACTTGTTTCACAAACAGTGCTTTGGCACTCTCTGTGGCAGATTATACTTTCCAAGTATGGTCACAACATCACCCAATGCTCTTCTAGAACCTTGCTATACTCCCAATGGAAGTAGAGTCTACTTCCTCTCTCCCAGAATCTGGATGAGCTTGGGATTCACTCGTGACAAAGAAAATACAGTGGAAGTAATACCGTGTGATTCCTGTGCCTAGTTCAGAAAAGTCTTCATAGCTTCTGCCTTTCTGTTGAAATAGCTGGTCTTTTTTTTTTTTTTTTTTTTTTTTTTTTTTTTTTTTTTTTTTTTTAAGATTTTATTGTGGGTACCTTGGTGGCTCAGTCGGTTAAGCTTCTGCCTTTGGCTCAGGTAGTGATCCCAGAGTCCTAGGATTAAGTGCTGCTTTGGGCTCCCTGCTCAGCGGGGAGTCTGCTTCTCCCTCTGCCTCTGCTTCTCAGAGTTTTCTTTCTCTCTCTCAAATAAATAAACAAAATCCTTAAAAAACCCCAGATAGATTTGTTTGTTTTTTAATTAATTGAATTTAAATTAAAAAATACCATCAAACATAAAATAAACAAAATAAAATTTAAAAAATAATAAAAAAGAATCAAGTCAGTTAAAAAAATTTTATTTATTTTAGAAAGATAGAGTAGGGGGAGGGACAGAGGGGGAGAGAGAGTGAGAGGGAAAGAGAATCTTGAGCAGATTCCACGCTGAGTGTGTAGCCTGATGCAGGGCTCCATCCTACAACCCTGGGATCATGACTTGAGCTAAAGTCAAGAGGCAGATGCTTAGCTGACTGCCACCCAGATGCCCCATAGAATGCTGGGTCTTGAAACCTTCAGTTGTCATAAGTCATTGTCCTGTCCTGAGACAGCCATGCTGTAAGGAAGCCCAACTAGCCAGACAAAGGGAGACCTCCTTGAAAGACCCTGAGACCTCTCATGGTAAGAGAGAAAGAGGCCCAGAAAACTTACCCTGGCTGTTATACGTCCTGCTCTCTGCATGGGAAACCTTGAGGCAGAACCACTGAGACTCTGGTCAGGCATTAGGTGAGGGTGCTAATTCCTGACCCACAGAGCCAGTGAGGGATAGTAAGGTAACTGATGTTATTTGACAAAGCCGTGGAGAACCAGAGAACTGCTTTGAGACCATACACTGTTTTAGTTCTGAGGCACAGTGGTTTGAAAATAGAACTGTCTTTGCTTGCATGAGGTCTACGGACCAGGTAGAAACAGAGTGAAGATAAGGAACACCCGTCCAGGGACAGGATGGAATGCCTTAGAATAATGGAAGAGAAAAATACCAATGAGCAGGTAAGGACAGAATTTTCTCGGCAGTTAGTTGGGTGAAGGAGAGGAAAGTGCCTACTGTGCAAGATAAGCATTGTTCCCTTCCTACTTTCTTGCTGCTGGAGAGGATAGGATTAAGGAGGGCAAAGCATCAAGAAGGGCAATGTGAGAGGGAAAAACAGAAACTTGAATGCCTCACTGGGACAAGCGTAAATCGAGTGACGCTGAGGTGTTAAGTCGGTTCCCCAAAATGGGTTAAATGCTGTTACCGTAATCCCCCTTTTGGGGGCACTCAGGGGTCATGCTTCCTTTCAGGTACTTATTGTTAAGCTGTGGGCAGAACCGTGCCTGGCCAAGGGTGCTTTGAGGCCAGAACAAAGGGCAAAATAAGTATATAACCCCCACCCCCACCCCACGCACATAATTTATAGCATTTTAATCTTCCTACTTGTCTCTGCTTATGAATTTCTTATAGAATTATTTAATGATGTGAGTTCAATGGGCAATTTTAAAATCTTCTTAATTTACCATTTCTTTTCTCAATGATGCGGTTAGACACTGAATACCACACTGCAGAGGAAGCAGCCTGAATGGGGGTGAGAGAAAAATCATCTAACGCCAGACAATTAATACGTACGTGGGCTCCAGCCCTCCATCCCTGGGTCCCAATAACCATGACAGGATGCTAGGGAGTTTCATAGAAAGACTGAAGCATATTAAAGAGACAGCATCAAACACATCTTCTGCCCAGTCTTGGAATGCCCCCCATGTCTCCAGACGTCCTATAATGTGACAGGAATGAGTTTTACAGGACAAATGCAATAAAAGCAAAGGAGCAGAGGATGTTATCTTAAATTGAGTCAGTAGTCTGGAAAAGGAGGCAAGAGGAGTATGCCCAGTAGCATTGAGGAAACTTGTTATAGTAATAAGCTCAGAAATCCCATGTACAGATCTCTAGCATTCGCGAATATATAATAGCAAACCAGGATGACTGTGAATATTCGATTCTTCTTCATGGACCGACCACACTGAGACAAAGGACGGAGTAGGTGGCAATGAGAGGCCACACCAAAGCAGGTGTTAAAGGTTCTCGTTGAGCAGAAATATCTGATTCATTCCCTATCAAAGCACTGGCAAAGCTGGTGAGACATTCCATTCCTCCCATACGACTCAGAGGAGCACATGATGTCTGATGGCAATTCAATTTCAGAGCACTTGCGGTTTACATGGGACAAAATGGCAGGTCACAGTTTCAAATCCGGGTAGGTAATAACTGAACCTCACCTGGGAGAGAATTCAGGCGATGTCTACACAGCCTCACATGAATGAGGCTCTCAGTCTCGGCTCGGCTTTTTACCAAGAGGTGTCTCCACCACTCCATTGATGCTAACCATAGACAAAAGGAAAAGGTAGACACACACCAGGGCTCTCTTCTCGTCTTGAAATACCTGGAGATCTGTACCATGGGAATGTGGCTGGACTTATGGATGGAAAGCCACAGACATCCAAAATCGTCAAACTGGAGAGAGACTCAGATTAGTATACAAACATGCCTCTGTTTCCTAATGCTCATTCAGACAGAGGTTCAATGGCTGGAAATTATTGAAATGAGGCAGATGTCAAGGGGACCGGGGCGCATGAGCTACTCTCTGGCAGCAGACACTGCGCGCCTAGGGTTTCAGGATCCTTGTTAAATCTCCACATTGTGACTAGTCCGAAAGTACCTGCAGGCGCAGCTCTCCTCTTTGTTGCCGAGTTGCCCGAACATATGAACGGAGTTTAAAGCTCTGGGATTTGCCTGGAGCTGCATCATTTTTCCGATCGTTAGATTTAGGAGAGCCCCGGTTCCCCACGGTAGTCTTTGGCTAGCGTGCGCATCATTTCAGAGGGCCGTTCGTTCCCTTCCTCCCTGCGGTCCCTGGCTTTGCTCCCCTCTTCCTGTTTAAACCGATGGGTCTCCATTGCCACGGCCCAGGGAAGGGCTTGGGATACTAGGTTTCCTGGTTTCTCAACTGAGTTCAGTCGGGGTTGTTTTTCATTTTTCAAGCCAGCTGATGTAAAGCATGTAAGAGGTGAGGAAATACACAGCTTTATGCTGAGTGGGGGGTATGGGGGGTGGCGGGGTGTTGTGACAGTTTTGCAAAGGTGGCCGAAGCCAAGGCATTCTTGGTCCCCAAGGAGACTGGAGGTGGGAAGCAGCTTAAATACAAGTTTTTTTTTGTTTGCTTGTTTTTTTCCAAATCAAACCACCACAATGTCTTGCAACCTTTGCCTATTGGAAGGGCTGCAGCCTATGTTGGCAAGGAAAGTCAACAGTATTTCCTACTGCAGGAGGTAGTGAGGAAGCCGATGGAGAGGTGGCCAACAGATACAATGAAACTACTAGTTTTCTTCAGGGGAAAAAATGTCTTTATATTCAGGCAGGATCTATGACTAGATACAATTAAAAGATTATAAGAGATCTCTCTGTGTTCTAAAACATTACTGATAAATCCTGTGCACTGTCCTATTTCATCGCTGCTCCCTGAATAAGGGCTTTGCTGCAGAGGGAGGGAAGCAGGGTCTCTTCCTTGCTCACCAGCTGCCCAGCCACACAGCATCTTGGAAGTGAGTGGCTCAACAGAAAGACTCTCCTAAAGAATTCCAAACATGCCCATGCTACTCCCAGCCCCCAAACTAACCCCCGCCCCCAGCAGTGCACATATTATTTTATGTTAAATATTCAACCTCAGTTAAATACTGAAAATATGAAAGAGGAACAAAAAAAAATCGCCCAATTCAGTATCTGACCCCACCTTACTCTAGAGCAAGGTTGGAAAAACCAGTAGGATGGCTTTCTTAAACTTACTTGAACCTTCACTCCTTAGTGAATACTACTGAGAATATGTAGTTTTGGGTTATCCGGGTGTCTCAGTCAGTTAAGGGTCTGTCTTTGGCTCAGGTTATGATCCTGGGGTCCTGGGATCGAGTCCCTCGACCCGCTCCCTGCTTAGTGCAAAGTCTGTTTCTCCCTCTCCCTCTCCTGCTCCCTCTGCTTGCATGCTCTCTCTCTCTCTCAAATGAATAAATAAAATCTTAAAAAAAAAAGAATATGTAGCTTTTGTTCCCTTGTCTTCCAACACCACCAAAAAAAGGGAAGAAAAATAATCTGTCATATATTATATATACTTCAAGAGTTCAGATATTTTTAAATGTAAAACTTTTAAGTGCAATGTAAAAAAAGTAGTTGAAAGATAGAAATATGTTTTTGACTTCACTTCAGAAATGTTTCATAATTTACACTATCCATTCTTGAAGGAAGAACAACTTTACCATTCATGAATTACTGGTTTCTTCTTCATGGTTAAATATTCAGTCTGTCTATCTGTCTGGTTCATATTTTTTCCATTGATTTTTAACACTCTCAGAAATAAGGAATACATTTCAAACTCAGTGCACAGGAAACTTTATTATAAATTGTGGCAAAACACAGGCTCGATGTATTAACCTCAACAAACCAATGTGGGAAGCTGGGTTGGTTAGTTCATGGTGATGACCGTGAATCCTCTATGGATAATCTTCCAGAATCACATCTCTTAAAAAAGAATTATATCCATTTAACTTTCCTTAGAAAAAAAATGTTGAGAACTTTTTTTTTTAATTTCTTCCACAGCTTTATTGAGATGTTATTGACATATCCACACATTTAAGGTGTCCAGAGTGGTGATTTGATACATGTATATATTGTACAATAATTGTCACAATATTAGTTAGCACCTCTATCTCCTCATATATTTACATTTTATTGGTATGTGGTGATAACATTTTAGATCTATTTTCTTAACAACTTTCAAGTATATAATACAGTACTGTTATAGTCACCATGCTGTACACTGTATCTTCAGAACTTATGCATCTTAAAGCTGGAAGTTCGTAGCTTTTTTTTTTTTTTACTTTGCACAATATTACCTCATTTTATTCTTTTTTTTTTTTTTTTAATTTTATAAGTGACTCTTAATCTCACAAAACAAACTGAGGGTTGCTGGGGGGAGGGGGCCGGGAAAGGTGGATGGGGTAATGGACATTGGGAGGGTATGTGCTATGGTTAGTGCTGTGAAGTGTGTAAACCTGGCGATTCACAGACATGTACCCCTGGGGATAAAAATTTGTTTGTTGAGAACTTTTTAACACGACAATCTGTTAAGATTTAGGTATGTGAAGTTTCTGGGTTTGTTTTATTTTGTTTTTTAATCACTACTAAGCTAAATTATCTATACATTCAAGGTTGCATTCAGTTGCAAACAATCCCTAAATGATAGTTAGCATGGTAACACACTGTCTTTAGATGCTTGCCTAGACATTACACAAAAATGTCCAAATTGTGAACTTCATAGCTAACCTACACACTGCTTGTCATGATGGCAGAAACTTTCTTCATTCTTCTGTGGCTTATTTGTATAAATTTCACATATATAAAAACAAAAATAGGTATAAAGACGCTCAGTTTCAGAAAAAGCATGATTTGGGAACAGATTGGAATTTGGGTTTTAGTCATCAAAGATGTGATAAACAACACTGGGCATTAATGTAGAAAACAGATTGAGCTTTTTAATGGGACATCAAATAAGACTTTATTAGCATCTATTAGGTTCAACCCAAAGCTCAGGAAATAGCATTAATGAGCATCATATATCAGCGTGTCTGTTATTAGATAACAGTATCCCTTAAAACCAGCAAGCCATATAGTACTTTATATTTTTTTACCTTTATCTTTAGAATTAGCTGACATTCTATCCTGTTACACTGGCCTTACTATTAGTAATAGTGAACCAATTTATAAACCCATTAGTGACACTTTTTCCAGAAGATAAAAACAGTCAAAATTATCTGGCAGCAATTAATCTTAATGGCTGTATGCAGTAAACAGCAATGGGCTAATTCCAGCTCTGTCAGCCCCATCAAACAATCCCGCATTAGGCAGCTTTTCAGTGATCCATTAAAGCATATTCAGAACAACAACAAATTCAATGCTGAAGGCATATGCACTAAACATTACAACAGTGATCTTCTGAAGCCATCATTATCTCTTAAATAGTACTTCCCCCATGTATTATCATTATGCTGTACATTAGAAATACTTTGATTAAACTCCCTTAATTCATAACAGACAGCTGCAGACCATTTATGCAGTTAATCTCAACACAACAGCTATTGAGGAAATATAACAAATGAACGCTGTAAACTGGAAGTCATTACTATGAAAGATACTGGCTTCCTAGCCCTCTTAGAGCAGAGTGCATCGTAAGGATGGGCTTCGCGCCTACAATAATGGGGATGAAACTGTTAATGACCTTCCACTTTCCCCTGGAACATCTGTCCTGAGGCTGGTTGTGTTGATGACTGGGTGCGTGGCCAGTTTAGACGAGGCTGTGTTCCCTGTCCATTGGCCAGCCCAAGAGTTCCAGGGAGGATGACCGAGGCCATGGTTCACGTTTATTTCCCAGCCTTGGCATTGAGAAGTCAAGGTTTTGGTTATATGAATAAGCTCACTGATTTCACTGAATCGTGACTGTAGAGCACCAGAAAACCATTGGGTGCGTGTGTCATCATTAGCGATGGCTTCTGACTTCCTTGGCAACAAGTGCTGTCTTTTAAAGTTTAATTCACAGTACCTGAGTTGACATACTTAAAAAAAAAATGATGTCTGCAAAATTTTTCTCTGTAATCTGTCTTTCCCAGGTATGTGGTATTTTCATTTAACAATTCAGAAAAATCTGCATGCCAAAAAATCCCCACCCCTTCCCTCCCATATTTAAATGGCCGCGCCCCCAAGTTCATGTGCTGCTGAGTAGAACATGCACTGGTTGAGTTTGACGAACAAGAAACCTGTGTAAATTTTCCCCATAATACACCTTCACAAAATCTTTCCTTTTCACAAGTAGAGAAACCATAAACATGTGCATGAATGGGGTCTATGTGCCTGACATTTTTTCCCCTCATATAGGGTTTATTTCAAAGTTCTAAACCACAGACACCGTGTCTACCTTTTGATGAAATGGCCAACTAATTAAAACATAAATTTAGAGTCCCCTTGCCATCTCTGACAGTACTTTTAGCTTACAGGGTTAGCATCAGTGAATTAAATATTGATTCCAAATGTAAAGTGCCCTCATTGTGGAGTGATAAGGGCTTAGCTTTCAGAGGGAAAGGCGGCTCCCTGTGGCAATTTGCACTGAACGTTGATGGCGATTTCCACCACCGTGGCTAAATTGACCCTCCAAGATGTCCACGAACACACGGGTGTTAATGTTTGCCAGTGTGTGGAGAGTGGATTAGCTGGGGGTGGGGGGAGGTAACAGGTCACTTTGGCTCCTCCGGTTACCTCTGATGATGTAGAGATTCCCCTGCTTGCCCTCTCCCATGTTCCCACTCACCCCTCTAGGAACACCCCCCCCTTTTTTAAAAGATTTTATTTATTTATTTGACACACACACACACACAGAGATCACTAGTAGGCAGAGAGGCAGGCAGAGAGCGAGGGGGAGGCAGGCTCCCCGCAGAGTAGAAAACCTGACGTGGGGCTCCATCCCAGGACCCAGAGATCATGACCTAAGCTGAAGGCAGAGGCTTAACCCACTGAGCCACCCAGGCGCCCCTGGGAAATTTTTCTTAATTTTTTTTCTCCTTTCCCTTAAATTTGTTTGAAAGGCAGGGATGTGGTGACTACTTATTCCATCCCCTCTCCCCTGTTTCTCAGATTTACATTTGTGACAAAGTTGTGCCAAATCCTTCTTGGGTACCTGGATATCCTGAGGCCAATTTCAGGCAGGAAGTACAGTTGGAAACAACCAGGATTCTCATTCTTTTTGAAAAGGCCTCTCATCCTGGGCCTTAGCTCCCTGCCAGGTGAGTAAGAAAGCTCTACTACCAATTGCTGAGTCACAACTAAGTTTGAGAAATAATACCCCTCCTTAGAAGTTCACGGCATATGGCAGTGTAGTAAAGCCTCTAAGAAGTTCTAGAGCGCATGTCCAAACCGACCCAACTGACATTTTAAAAAATAGAATAGCTGTCAACATGTTATGGGCCACTAATCTTTTATAGAATATATTTAGGACATGTTTTTCTAAATTCCTGGTTACAATATTTATGCCTCAGGATTAGCTACTGGTAGGAAAAAACAAGTTTACAATGTGATTAATGATGCTTTCTTCTGATTTCTGTTTGTAAGACTTGCTTTAGCTTAAAGATACTCTACTGTTGACAAGTGGCCATTAGCAAATAAAATTATGTTTGGAAATAAAAATTATGCTTGGAATTCAGAAGTTTGCTTGACTTTGGTAGATCTGGCCATTCATTCCAGGAATCCAAGTTTATCACACGATGTCCATATAGAAATTTTTCTGATTGTGACATAAGATTTTCTTCAACTAATGATTAGATTTTGGCAAATGATGTTAAACATATGGATAATTCACGAATGTGCCCATTTATGCTGCCGTAAACATTATCTTTAGCTATAACACAATTATATTGTGCATCAAAAGTTCTATCTAGACATATTTACTACCTGCCTCTATTTAGAAAGCTTCCAGTTATGAGCAGGTAACTTCTACATGCTACTTTGAAATCTCCTGCTGGGAGTCTCAGCATACATTTTGCCCCCAAAATGTACTACAGATAATGATTATGTTCTAGATCTAACTTATTAAGGTGTCTAATCCATTGCAATCACATGGCTAATAAGTTACATACTTTAAATAATAAGCCAAATATCAGTATTGTTGCCCTGTCAGTAAATTAAACCAAATAGAAAAATGATAAGGTGATAAAATTAACAAAGAAATTTTTTTAAAGGTTTGGTCTAGAATGCTAGTGCTTGAGGAAACGTAGGTTTAATTTAAAAGATGGGGTTGCAGGTTGAGGTGTGTGTATGTGTGTGTGTGTTTGTGTCTTCTGAAGCAAATTTATAATTGCAATGTTTCTAAATACTTATTATCTTCCAAACGTACATCCTATCCCACCCAGCCTTCTATTCAGACATATCACGGCAGGTCTTTTTCCAAGAAAAAGAGCTAAGACTCCTATGTGGAATAGAAAAGAAAAAAGATTGAAAGAGAACAGAAAAAGATAATTTCTTACGAAATCTAGGTAAGAATTGGCAGCAGTGGGGAAAGAGAAAGTAGTTTTGAGGGTGTGCATGTGTGAGATACACACACACACACACAGATGGAAAGAGAGTAGAAGTAGAGCTCCTTTGACAGATTTAGGTAAGATGTGAGTAGTGAAATACAGAAAACCTGGGGACCACAGCATTTATGCAGTAATTTTTCTGAAGGCGGACATTTTGTGATGGGAGTCAAGAATGGGAAAAACAGTCTCACTACCATAAGCCTGGTGTTCTGTTTGTCTTGAATTGTGCCTCAAACACCTGCATAACCTCCAAGCCGTAACTTTTTTCTAATTCCTGTTGTAGAATTTATTTCATGTGACTAAGTTTCCATTTTGTTTCCTTGCTTGGCTGTATGGTTCTTCACTGAGCCTGGTACTTGGGTACCCCAAATTTTACCAGTCCTTTCCCCCAGAAGTCTGACCCTCAGCCTCTATATTCTACCCACTGCCTTGCCACCTGACACTGACCCCTATCTCACATACCCCTTCCCCCCACCTGTCTCCTTCTCCTCATGGATCCCAGCATGCTTCTCTCTGTCTCAGTCCTCCAAGAGCTCCTTACCACTGGGGCTCAGGTAAGCCCTGCCAGTGTTCCCAGCCCATGCTTTACATTGTACTTGGAGTTATTTTAGTAAATGCCAGAATACTGACATTTAGTTTGGGTTAGCCAGAATACTCCTGAGTCATGTGCTTGAGAAGCTCCATATTGTTCAGCATGATCTGTTCCCTACGTTCCCAACTTTGTTTTCTTCCTCCTCTGTTCCAGCTTATCTGATCTCTTGGCTATTCCTCAAAGGCACAATGTTTACTCTCAAATCCATGTCTTTGCACACCCAGGTCCCCTCCCCCTAACTTCTTTTCCTATTAACTGCCTCCTACTCATCAATACTGAATTCATTTATCATGGCTTTTGAAAATCTCAGTCTCTGGCTAAGCAAGATGCTCCTACACACTGAATTATAATTCACTGAACTGTAATTACTTTCCTGTCTCATTTTGAGCTGCTTGAGGACAAGGACATGTCTTTCATTCAGTATCATGAACTCGTAGACTATTTCTTGGAACATAGTAGGTACCTAAAAAGTACTCATTAAATGAATGGACCAGAAACTATAGACAACTATGGTACAGCGATCACTCCCTTTCTGGTATACTGTAGAATTGCAGAATTCTTAAATGGTTAACAGTTGATTATTAGTTAATAGACATTAACTCTATTATATAGGGAAAAGATATCGGTAGCATCCATGTGAAAAGATTAACAAGCACAGATCTGCATGTAGTAGGATTGCAAATGGTTTTATCCAACCTTTATGTGCAGGATCTGACTTCCTAAATTTAAAAAAAAAAAAAAGGAATGGGTTACTTTTATTAAAATAAAAAAAGAGACCATTAAAAAAAAAAAAAAGAAATGTCTCCTTAGCATGGCTCACAGCTTTATGAAGAAACAAGATACCCAGGGCCCCTGACTGCCTCCTGGGTTGTTCTTGCTCTATTCTGCACGTCCTGTCTCCTCTGTTTCCCTCCTCTCGTTTCCCCCCCAAGCTGTTGGTGATGAGAGATTTGGCATAGACATGGTGCCATTTGGTTCGTATTTTAATGAGGGTAGAACGCTTGGAACATCAGTACGATTGTCCAGTTTGGTACCTCTCTGGCTAGTGAGACTCGACCATTATCGACCAGCTACCCTCATTACCAACATATCCCAAAGTTGTGGTGGGAGGGATGCCAGGCTGTGCTAAAGGACTTGCTTCTCCTTGCATTCCTGGTGAAGCATGTACCCTACAAGGGGAGAATCGGGGTCAGTCATTTTATTTGCTTTAAGACATGGTACCAATTTCTCATAAGGAGGCAGAATGGGTGGTTTACCAAACTAAAATAAAGGAGCCCAGCCAAAGTCCCCACACAACTTCTCTCCAGCAGCAAAGTGTGTCCTGGGCATTCCTCTGGATCATTAAGACAGCACCTCTACCCACTGTGGGGCTGAGCACAGAGCCCACTCCGTAAATGTTGTTTATGGGCTAGTCCTTCTGAGCTCCACTGAATGGGCCTTTCATTCCTTGGAAAGTTAGCAAACTCTCTTAAATAGCAATGCAATATTTAATGTTTTTTCCCTAACTCTACGTCTACAAACAGATTGAAGAAAATTGGTGTACTGGTCTAATGCTATTAAAGATGATGAAGAAAAAATATAATGATACTTGAAACAGGCTAGCCTTCTCTGGTAGTTCATAACAGCATCAGGTGACCAAAGTCTTGGTTTTAGTGACAAGGTTTATTGATACGCGAAATTAATGAAGTTCAACAAACGTTGAGTGGGTGCCTAATACATGCAAGGTGCCACGCTAGGAGCTTTGCGGAATAAAACAGGGCTGAATCCTGGGCCTAGCCTCAAGGAATTTACAATATGGTACCTATCTATGAAGTGGGACCGAAATTCTCTTCTCATTGACAGTAACTCAGAAGAGTAAAGGTTTGTATCTCTGTTTGTTGAACGGTTTTCTTTAAGTTGAGATTTAGTCTTAGCCCCTCCTTGAAAATGTCCCCAACTCATCAACTGCATTATCCGTAACTTTTGGGCAAGGTTCTATTTGTTCACTGGTTTCTCCATTTACGTTCACACTCAACAAATATTGACTTAAAGCTCCTGTGTGCCAGGAACTGTTCTAGGAGCTTGGAGACACAGTGGTGAACAAAACGTCAACACACACATTCGGAATTAGTAAGAGCTATGAGGAGAAAGCAAGCGGACAGAGAGGATCATGAGGGTGAAGAGCTCTTCTGAGGAAGGGCGTGTCAGGAAGGCTTTCCGAGAAGTTGGCATTTGAATGAGGACTTGCAAAAGTCTGGGGGATGGGCATGAAGGGCAGACGTCTCAGCAAGTACAAAGGCCTGAAACAGAAGGAAGTGGAGGTGTCTTAGGAACAGTGGCTGAAGAGGAGGGCTGAGCCATGGCCAGGTTCTGGAAGGGAGGGCATTGGAGGCCAGGGCAAGGCCCAAGTAGAGGATTTTGAGCATAGACCATAACTAACCTTATCACTGTTTAAAAAAGATCACTCTGACTATTCTGTGGAGAAGAGACTGTAAAATAAGTTTAAAAAATGAATAAATACCCACTCCACTATTTCAGTCCTTGGCCCAAATGGAACTGATCAAACACACTAGTCTTTCCTAGTTTCGCTACATGGCCAATAGCTTGTCAATACAATTGATATTATTAAATAGCAGTTTCTACCTGGAAGATTCGGCTCCATATTGAGAAAAACTGTGTAACAACTGGAAGCTTCCCAACAGTGAGCTCCTGTCCCTAGAAGTGTCCACATAGAAGCTAGATGACCTGCTGTCCGGGGCATTTTAGGAGGGATCCCTACAGTGAGCAGACGTGAATTTGAAGCCTCTGAGAACTGCGAATTTCCTGGATATCTTTTGCTTCCCATTCCATGATAAATAACCCAGGATTCCAGGCTTAAGATATGGAGAGTCTAGTGGACATTATCCTGTGCTTCCTGCATCCCTCATTCTGCCAGGGGGCATGGTGCTAGCAGAGGGCACTCAACCGTCAACCTCTCTGGAGATCTCCTTGGCTGCAGAAAGCTGCTTTGCCTCAGGTCACACCTCTTCCTGGGACATCCCATATCCATGGGCAGTCAATGGGGAGTTTAAAAAGCTCCATCCCCTTGCTTCTCCTTGGGGCAGCTTTGAAGGGCCAGCCTAGCTCCAGAACTCCCTGAGGTCAGCTGGCAGTTAGTGGACTCTTCAAGGCTGCCCAGCTTCCCCGTTTGCCTAGTCTGGCTTTAGTCCCTTCCTTCCCACCTGCTGGTCCCTTTAGAAACCCCCTCTACCCCCATCTACCACCGCACACACTCACCATAAGCTCCATCTCTGGGCCTGCTTCCGGGAACCCAAATAGAGAACACCATCGTGTAAGTAAGTAAAGTGGCTTAGTTGGAGTTCAGGGCTCCTGTTTCAATTTCGAGCAGGTGCAGCATCACACAAGCCTTCAGGGAACCTCAGGCCGGGAGGGTTTCTTACCGTAATCAAAAGAGGGCTGTTCTGAAATCTCCATGCGTGCTCCAGAGAGAGCCAGGGAGCACTCACTGTTTGGGACATAGTGGCAGCTCGGTAAATATGTGTCTATTACAACCCCCAATCATATGTGAACAGACAGCATCATATGGCCCCCGTGTTCCTATTGAGAAGGTCCTGTACCACCTTAAGGGGCCAAGGGCACGCAGCAGCCAGTGATCATGGAGCTCCTGAAGGCAAGGGGTGATCTTTGTGGCATCTTGTTTCTGAAGGGCTTTGTGGGAAAGAGGCAAAAGGCCATGGTTCCCCTTTGGTGGAGGAGAAGAACATTGTCATGTGCTCTGGAAACTGCAAGGGACTCTGGGCTGGCCCCCAGCGTTGATTAAGAAAATCGCATAGCATTGCAGAAGAAATTCAGAAATCACTCAAGGATGGAAACGTTTGCTATCACCAATGTTTTGAGTGAGTACTATCATTTATAACTTCACCCCAAATCATTTTATATCTTCCTCTGATATTTTATTATTACTTTTATGTCTCTTCCTGAAGTGCTTTGAGGATAAATTTTTTTTTTTCTGCAAGGATCTTTCATATGAGTAGGCTCATTGGCATCAAAATGTTAGATGATAAATTAAGCTATAATACAGAAACACATTAAATATGGTATGTATGAGTGTAGACATCACAGGACCATGCCTGTATTTTATCGTATTTCAGGGTAGGAGGCAAATTCTGTGGACATTAATGTGAATTCTGTACATGGGTCTTGAGAAAATAAAAGTATTCAGATAGGTTGTATTAAAAGGAATAGGTACTTCAGCCCACTCACAATAGGGTTTTAATCAATGTTTGTCACCTCCATGCTCCCCATGGTCTGGGATGGTTCACTCTGACCAGCCTTCATTGCTTCTGCCATAGGCAGTATGATTCAGTGGGGTCCAGACCTAGGAAATCCACCCTGGGTCACCTCTCAGCTCCCCACTCTCCAGCTACATGGCCTCATGCTAAGTCACTCATCCTGGCGGCTCATTTTCTCATCTGTAAAATGAGAACGAATGTAATAATACCTAACTTGTAAGGTGGTTTTGAGAAGTTAATATACATCAAACACTTGGAAGAGTGTGGCCCCTAAGAAGTTTTAAATAATCAGTTACTATACAGATGGAGTTCCCCTTTAAGAAAAGGGGAGGGGGTCTGAGGTATTCCATGGCTCTTTGTGTGTTGTGTATCACATTTGGTTCCTCCCAGCTGAGAATGTCTCTGAAATGATTGGCACAGACAAATGCAGGAAGTCTACTTGAGAATCCAGCATGGTGACGAGGGAAGGTGGGACAGGCAGCAGGTACCCAAATACCACCAATGGAAGCGTCTGCGGCTTTTCTCCCATTTCCAGCTATATAATTCACTTATCATAGCTTCAGATTAATACTTTATTTTATGCCCTTTATTTCTCTTGTCCGTAAAATGGGCACAAGATGCTGGACTGTGTAGAGTTCAGAGGGAAACCCTTGCTCAATAACTAGAGTACTTGTTGTCTGGTATGAGCGGCTCTGTAAGCAGCCTATCGAGCTCACATAAGCTTATAGAGCAGCTCACACTTGGGAAAGGAGATTAGGGATGAGTGGTGGCCTCTGTTACCCTTCGTCTTGTTGCGTTGCTTCCTTCTCCAGCTGCCAGCAGAGCTTGGTCAAGGCTCTATTATTGTAACTGGACATCATCATTGACCGGTCTTACTCCTTGGATTACAGCCCTGCTGTAAGCAAGTCTTGCTTTGGAATCGGTCCGACCTGGGTAGACCCAGGCTCTGGGTGAGCAGGAACGGAGGGGGGGGGGGAGTTTATAGTTTCTTGTGGGGTCTGATTTTCCCTCCCACACAGCTGGGAGCAGGAAGGAAGCATCAGTTAAGGCAATGCCTGGTGGGTTCCTATACAGGACCCAGGAACGGTGGTCTTCTCCTCTTCCTTTTCTTGCTCAGGAGCAGTGATCTTCTATCTGTAAAGTGAGAGGCTTGGCACATCACAGGCATTTCACTCAGCACCACAGAATCTGAATTTGTGATAGTCATCCCCAAAGTCTGATCTAGGAACAGTAACACCATGTCTTTCCACATGAGCTATAGATCAAGGCATTCCTGTGTCCATTTCATTAATCTGTTTTGATCCAGATGTCTTCATTCCTTGAATAAAACAAACAACAAACACAAACGGTGAGAGGTAAGAGATTCGCTAATCTCAACTCCCACAATATACTTAATCTACAGCGACTTTCAGATTTCCTGACCTTAAGGATCTTATTTCTATGAAATGGGTACATTGTTAATGAAAGAGGATTTAGTGCAAAGTACTTTCTCCATGCTTGAATTCTTTTTGCATTTTGTGCCTTTTGTTTGAATCATATCACTTGAAATCAATTTTGTCATTTATTTAAATTTAAAATTTATCAATTTTAACATCTGGAAATAAACGATTTGTAAAGATTCAATGTGCGTATCTACAAAGGGATACTATTACGGGGCTATAGGAGAAATAGTCATTATAATAGCATCCAAGAGCAGTCAAGAAAATTTATAGCCATGGGCTAATTATCCTTTTCGTGGGTATTCCCCCCCCCACCCTCCTTCTCTCTCAAGTTTACATCATGGTGAAAATTCTTCCTCTCAGGCTAGGTCAAGGCTACAGGCTCATGTAAATCCTGATCTAGATATTGAACATATTTATTACGGTGGCCCTTCATTGGTGTCTCTACAGAAAGTGGAGTGGATAGATATGCTCAGAACATTCTGTATTCCAAAGGAATAAAATCTACTATGCTGTAATGTTATTTCCTGCTGCCGTAGCAGAGAACCACCTCAACGCGAAACCAACTTTCTTCAGTTTCTTTAAACTGCATTCCCCTCCCCCTCACACTTTTGGGGACCATCCTGCTGGTTTTCCTGTAAACGGGGCCTTTTTACAGACAGCGAACCCTCTGGAAGGTTGCGCTCTGGACATGCCGTCTCCTCTGTCAAGTTCATTTCTTTCTTCCCTTTTCCAAGCTACAAAGCTACAACAATGTTTATATTCATATGAAGTATTTCAGCAATTCATAGCCAATTTATCAATGACCACGCAGCTGCAGGCACTGCAGTCTGAGAAAATATACCAGCTCACTTGGTGTTTACATAGGCTCTGAAAGCCCCTAGTCGCGGCCAGGGGACAGAAAACCCCAGGAGTCATTAGAAAGGTACACTGGAGCCCTGGCCAGAGATGGTGGAGGGATGTTTGCATTATAGCCCAACACATCATTAAGGACACAATTGTTATTTAATGTGGCACAATCATCTTTCTACTCTTCGTGAAATCCACTTAAGTAATTACCTTCTTAGTTCATTGGCTCTGTGAGCCGCCTGGCTAGAAAGGGTTATATCGAAGGAAATATTTAAAAACAGCCTCGTACAATTGCCCCCTTTCAGCTGACGGTTCCTTATTAACATATTCAAAATGAAGGTCTTCCCCCACCCCTCACAACCCCGAGAGAGTGAGGGAACTCCTAGGTAAATAAATGCTCTGGGGCATTAGCAGGATTTCAAGAGAATAAGAACACATTACCCAAAGTGTCTTCGACTGTCAGCCTTTCTTAAAAAAAACAGCTGATACCTGCATAATGCCTGGTTCTTTGTATTTTCACTTTGACATCTGTTTTAGCCAATCAATTTTTCATTGAAGCCAAAATGCTGCTTTAAAATTTGCCTTGGCTTTCTCCTTTTAAGACAAGAACAAATTTATGAAGAAAATACTCCTTTACAAAACTCAATGCAGGCTCCCCAAAGCTGTGTGGATCTTGGTAAGTGGCATAGTTTTGAAGCCTCGCTTTGAATAGTCTAGATATTAAGGCGGATGATTTAAAGAATCCACAGGACTTATTTTCAGAGCACATTTACATGTCTTTCAAACAGATTTTTTTTATTATGACGTGTCCAAGATGAGCTTGCAAAGATTTAGCATCATTTAAGAAGAGCAGTGCCGAAGTACGGAATTGAAATTACTTGAAAACACACATCTGCATTTTAAACTTTAAGCTGGCTTTCAAAATACCCTTTACAATCCATGTTTACTATAAATACAGCGAGGTAAGCCTGAAATACCTTTATCTTATTTGGTAGCTCTGTGTTTGAGCCTCTTTGTTTGAACGGAAGTGTCAGCTGTATTTTACTTTATTATATAAAAAAGTTTCAGAATTTAATTAAGGGTCAAGTACCAGCAGTAGATAAATGCAACAGCGAAAGCATATTTCTGATCACTCTGAAGTCTGCAATCATGAAAATTATTATCATTGAGTAAAACTGGTCTCAATGATGGTGACTGGGAGACAGATTCTGTGTTACTCAGCCATCATTTACATAATAATGGGTTCCAGTTTTCATCAGCACCTTTTGTTTGTACAGTGCTTACTGCTACACTAAATTGTCAAAATGTCATTCCTCTCCAATCAGCCAGAAAATATCAACAGTAAACAAGGCACAGGAAGAAATTCTCTGATTAGAAGTGTGGCAAGAGGAAAAGGAGAGCTCAAGTCTCCCCAAGCACTGGAAACGTGTTTTTTTTTTCCCCCTGGTGTCCCCGAGAAGACAGTCACACGGCTTGGCTTAGGAAAATGACTTCTCTCCGCCGCCCCCTCCGCCGCCAGCCCCTTTAATGAAGAAATACCACTTTGCTACCGAGGTCGCTCTGAAACCTCGGGACTCTCCCTGGGGATTAATAGATTTACATATGTATTTGTCGTTGCCACTCTGGGGCCTCTTAAACTGGGCATCAGTCTCTCCTTTTTTTTTTTTTTTTTCCGGCAGACTCTCTCAGATTAAACTGGCTGGGATCTCCTAGTGTTCTTGTCCCTGCTCTTTCTCTGACTGTTGGCTAGTGGAGTTCCAGAGAATAAAGGAGCCGTGGGGAAGAATTTGGCCCACGACCACACTGCCATCACATGGGGCACTTACAGGGAACCTCCCATCAGCTGACACTCCTCTCCCTTCAGACTACCAGAGGCTGAGAGCCAGCTCCTGAGGGAGGTGCCCAGGGACTGAAGAGCTGGAGAGGAACCCCAGGCAGCAGATGGGGCTTCTACTCCCCTCTCTACTGGCCATCACTTGAACTCTGGGACTGGGGACCTGGGAGGATAAGGCGCCAAAGCCAGGGGCAACATTTAGGGAGCTGAGCTCTGGGTGCCCAGCTCCAAATTCTTTCTCCCTGCTCTGCCAGTCCCCTCCCACCAACTTCCTTCCACGATATTTTAAAGTATGTAAGATACATGAAATCAATGAATCTTTGGTTCCTTGGTGAAATCTGCTCAGGACCAGAAAAAGATGAGGATGAATTAATACAATATATGCCTTATAACCATTATAGTTACAAAGTATATTAAAATTAAAGACTTCACATTGTGTTTGAAATAAAAATGAATATAGTGGCATTCTGCCAAGAGTCCCAGAAACCACTCTTGTGTGGAATTGAAACATTTGGCTCATATAATACTTAATTTATTTTTATGAAATGACAAGTTATATAAATGTATGTTTAAAACAGAGGGGCACAACATTTATGGGGGTAAGTTTTTTTGTATTCTGGCTTATTCAGCTCCACAGAGTTATGGCATAGCTAAATAGAACAAAAAACAATAAACTTTCCAAAGTGTGTGTGTGTGTGTGTGTGTGTTTAAGGTCCATGTTCCTCAAGTATTTCAAAATGTGATCCTACAGTTAGGTTGCCCAAGGAAAGGCTCCCAGTACCTTCTTTTGGGCATGAATGGGAGTTTTAAAATCTATTGAAACAAAGTGTTGACATCAGGAAATATTTTGTAGAGCATTCAGGTTTCTTACCATGCACTTTATTTTGCTTGGCTACTTTTAATTTTTTCCCCCACTTCTTCTCTTTGAAAATCCGACATTGTCCAAACCCTTTCGATTAAGAAGCTTGGCTGAATGGAGGCGCGGCGATGATGTGGCGGTGCATCGATAAACAGGGGGCCCGCGAAGCTGGGCAGTGCGCGGGGGAAACAGGGCTGATCAGCGGTAATTACCCTGACACCTCATGCAATACAGGGAATTAACTCCTAGGACTTTGGGCCGAATGAAGAAGAAGTTGATGTTTCACGTTGTGAATGCATCAGTGCCTGAACCCATTACCAGTTTGAACGAAGATGGGAATTCACTTTACTTTTTGGGGGTGGGGGTTGGGGCCGAGAATGCAGAGCGCTGTGCAGAAAATGAGAAAGTAATTCAGGATGCTGAAGCAACAGCAATTTGTATTTTTATTAAGGCCTTTACCTTCTGATTCTATATCGTATCCATAAGACATAAATAAAAGAGGAGATCCATGGCAACCATTGTCTTGGACAGGGGGGAGCCTGTCGTTTTTAAAGAGGAGGTTAGTGTGTCACCAAAGCAGGTGACGGTATTTGGCGACAGACCTAAAGGAGTGGAAGTGCTGGAAAACACAGAGCAAGGAAGGGAAACAGAGCTCAAAAGGCAACTAGTTAGCAGCTGGCCCCATGACCTTTAACTGCATCCATGGTAACTGGGCTAAAGATGGAGTTCCATTTTATTATCCTCACACCCACAATGTTAAGCCTGTGAATCCCATTGCAATTTAATGGCTGAAATCAGAAGGCAGATCTGTGTTCACTGGACCAGTGCCGATACCCTCTTAGCTAATGAGCGCAATAAACATTTTCATGCCAGGAATCCAGTGCAAGTGGAAATATTATGCCATACAGAAATATATACCCAAACACAAAGAAATGGTCAGTAAAGCCAGTCTTTTCTGTATACTTGCATATTCTAGCGTTCCAAGCCAGTCCTCTTTTAAGAGAAGAATTTTAAAAAGCTGCTAGGCTATTAAAAACTGTGGCATACCACAAAGCTTATTGTGAACGAGAAATCTGAAGTTATGAATGCTGGAGTTAGTGACTATTACTGCCTCTTCTATTATTTTCTTTAATGAATCTTATTATTTGTAAATGTACGCTTCCTTTTTATGTGCCTCTAATATGCTCTATGCCTTTTCCCTGACTGCACGCTGTACCTCCAGCCACTCGGAAACAGCGCAGGAGCAACCCCCACTTTTTCAGTAACAGGGAGGAGGTTTTTCTTATAACTTCGCCTTCACCGCCATTCCGTCCCGAAGAATTAGCGACAACAGGGATCTATTGTCGCAGACTCTGCAAACCTGCAAGGATCCGTAGATCACACTTGTTTGTTTCGAAGCCCCAGGAAAAAACGGATGAAGGTATCTGACCACTAGTGGATGAGCCTTTGAACATGCCCTGCCTTTCTGAACAAACGCGGTTCATGAAAACGCTTTTAATGAAAACGCACAGATTCGAGTTCAGAAGGAGATGATAATGGGGTCTGAATGGCTCAATCTCAGCCACAGCCGGTTTTCAAGGTTCAAGTCCGGTTCATGTCCTAGACAAATTTAACTCTGTGTCGGTTTTCTGTCCACCTTCTCCTGGTCATCCTTTGGACAAAACTTACTTTTAACACACACAGCTGTGTCACTGTGCCGCTAGTATGGAAAGGCTGCCAAGAAGGATCCCTGAAACCCCTCTTACTTTTTGCGACAAGACATAGTCAAAGTTCCAAGACTCGTTGGGTACCGGAAGAAAATGGAACTTAAACGGGATTTTTTTTCTTCTTTTCGTTCAGATTTTTCCTCAGGAGTTCTGAAATATTCCCCAACTTTATTTTGGTGAAATGCTTTTCTGAGCAAAAATGAGGGCTTAATAACTTTCCTTATCAGGAAAAATAAATGTTTCTTACAGCACAATGCAAGGCATCCTTTATAAGAGAAAGCTTGAATCGTGTTGCTAACAGAGACTACTTGTTCTGGAAGCTACAAAGGTCAGGGAGAAGATAATTTGGCTGCTTCTTATCTTTAACACAGTGTCACTTTTATCATGATCAGAAAGTTTTAGGAAGGTTGGGGAAAAAAAAGGGGGTAGACAAAAGAAGTGAAAAGTCAGAGCCCTGAATAATCACACCTGTTTACTTGACTTATAAAAGGGCAGGATGTGTCTCTATCAGTTTAATAAAAGATGTTCTATCAATTTAGACAATTATACCAAAGATTAAGAATGTCATGAAGCTGGTGAAATCTCCTAGGTAACATTAAAAAATAATATGCTTTTAGATCACATCATATATTAAATGACAACTGCCAATTTTTTTAAAGGAGTACTCAAAATTCTTTCTTGAATGACAATTTGAAGTTAAAATACTTTGTTCTCCACAGTTAACTTCATTGACATGACACTTCTTGACTAGGGAGACTTGGCGCCTAAGAGCTTTTTCTTTATTCCAAGTAAAAGTAGACCGTAAAGTAGACTTTATGGCCTCCCTGCATCGTTGCTTAATTAAGGAACAACAAGAAATGCTCTGCTAGAACATTACTTGGCTTAAAATATCCAGCTATGACTTACATTTAAATATTTGCCATCCTCTTGACTCGACTTTGTTTTCTTGGCTCTGAATGATGGCTTTCCTTATCGTTCGTTAGCTTAGTAAAAATGATCTCAAGCCTTAATAAGAAGACAGTAGTCACAAAGGGGAAAGGCAAATGAACACAGACTCAACTCTGAGGAGGACAGAGGAATGGCTGGACCAGAGGTGAAGGGTTTAATGCACTCACCTGCATGGTCCCTGCTTGCTCAGTTTGCATAATCCTATTGGCTCCTTCCTGAGGACTGTTACACAAATAACCTGCCAGCCAGTATTATGGTAATATAAGTATTATGGTGATTCTGGGAAGTCCTCAATATGGGAGCTATGGAAACACCTAGAATCATTTACTCCCTGTTAAACAATGTCTTTGCCATAGTCCTTGGTCTTTGGAGGGAAGACTCCGCCCTTCCTCTAGGCCTCTACCACGTGGAGCCTCCCCCCAGTAAAGGTCAGGTACTCCTCAGTTGGCCCAAGCAACAAAGGAGGGAGCCTGAACTCCACTGACCCCCAGGTAGACCATTGGCCGGGAACTCATGCGTTGGTGATAAGCTCTCAGGGAACAAGTTATAAGCAGAGAGATCGTCTGCCAGTCAGAGTGTTCACCCCTCTAAGGAGCCCCGACTGCTGCTCACCCCAGCTTTGCATTATGCTTCCTTTGCCAAAATCAGCCTTCTCCTCCTCCTCTTCCACCTCTAGCCTTACCTTCTGGATCCCATCCCATGCTCATAATTTAACCCTCTGCCCTGCCAGGCAAAGCACCAAGGGCTTCGGGCTTGTTTGTGACAAGGTATAAAAAGCCCATCGTCACTTCACACTTTTCAACTCCTGGGTCCCCGGCACACGATCCTTTGACCTATATGGTAGAAGTGAAACCGCCGTTGTTATTCCCAGCACCGTCTGTGGGAACCATACTCATGTATCCGGCTCTTAGCCTGTGCGTGTCATAAAAACGATCTCATTTAATCTTTGTAACAATTCTATGGAGAAAGCAATTCTGGGAGGCTAAGTAAATTATCGGGAGTGAGAGAGATAGCAAGTCATTTAGTTGAGCTATAATTCTCAGAAAAACCGACTTGGATAATAATTGAGGTTTCGTGGCATTTTTGTGGTACAGATGCAGGTCTAAAGGTCCTCGAGCGCCATTGCTATTTGTGGACTTAGAGGACAAGGGACTCTTCTCTAACTGATTTTTCTTACAAAGGTCCCGGGATCCTCATCAACTTGACTGCTTAGGGAATGAGTGTCGGTCACCGGACTACCTCGAAGCCGTATTGTCTGGACTTCCGGGCTCCTAGTCTGATCTTTTCATGCTCGCTGTGAAACGCTGACGGTGGCTTGACTCCAGTTCTCTCCTCGCGCCATTGCCCTGTCCATGGCGTGCCTGTGAATAACTTAGTCAACGTCTGTGTGCTGTTTTACCTCCGTGCCTGGCTTCCGGTGGGCATTCAAAAGTATATCCACTGCGGACCCCTGGGTGGCTCAGTGGGTTAAGCATCTGGCTTTTGCTCAGGTCATGATCCCAAAGTTCTGGGATCCAGTCCCACATTGGGCTGCTTGCTTGTCAGGGAGCCTGCTTCTCCCTCTGCCTGCAGATCCCCATGCTTGTGTGTGCTCTTTCTCTCTCTCCTTCTCTCTGAAAAATAAGTAAATAAATAAATCTGGAAAAAAAAAAGTATATCCATCAGATCAATTGACAAATTTTAGTGGCCTCTTTTAGCAAGAGTTATCTTGTCAGATGACTTCCACAGAGAAAGAATGTGGAAGGGAAATGATGATGAATTTTTCAGTTGCCATTGACATTATTTACCTTATTTCCTGTACATATCACCCTCGCTTTCTCCTCAAAGAGAGAGGTAGGAGATATGTAACATAATACATCAAAACAGCTTTTGAGTTCTTTTTTTTTTTTTTTAATTTTATTTATTTATTTGACAGAGAGAGATCACAGTATACAGAGAGGCAGGCAGAGAGAGAGGGAAGCAGGCTCCCTGCTGAGCAGAGAGCCCGATGTGGGACTTGATCCCAGGACCCCGAGATCATGACCTGTGCTGAAGGCAGTGGCTTAACCCACTGAGCCACCCAGGCGCCCCAACAGCTTTTGAGTTCTTAAAAAAAAAAAAAACACTAAAAAACTTGGAAATAAAGATACACTTGACTTTGCAAAAACATCCAACATGATTCAAAAACCATTGCAGGGTCCTCACTAACACGGAACTTCTACATCTCCATCTACGGGCCCAGTCTGCACCCAAAAAGTGGGGGCCACATGATGGTCAGAACAAAGGAGGCAGGAAGCCAGGCATTTTCCCAGAGCAGGAGCACTTTCTGGAGAGGCTGGGTAAGAGGAACAGATCTGACTCCAGGAACGTCTTCTCCAGTTACTCACTGCATTGGACTGCGGGGTGAACAAGTTCTACCCCAGAAGACTTGCGGGAAAAAGGCAGGTCAACAATAGAAAGCAATTTTCTAAATATATAGGATCTCAGACTATTGATGATAACAGGAGAAATGAAAGCAACATGTTTCAAATGTGGCACGATGGCAATCTAACGCTGGAGAGATAGAAAAGCAAAATGACTAATAGGTAGAAACAAAGGAGAGTCGAAATTCAGAAAATCAGTTTATGGGGATAAGTCACATAACATTGAAGGAATAGAGAAAACACACAAACGATAGGACTCTGATCTTTGGGTAATAAATAAGGCAATTTGCATGCACAAGTGGCTCAAAATGGAATTGTATGGGAAGAAAACCAAGCAATAATTCAAAGTGAAAAATCATCCCATCCTCAAATAAAAATGCAACTCTTCTTATCAAATAATATAGTCAACCAACAAGTTCTAGTCGATGTAGGGAAGTACTTTTGGTAGAGGATTCAATTTAAGATTCAAAAGGACTCATGCCTGAAGAGTAACGGTGTTTTTCTGAAGGCCAAGGTCATGCTTTACATGTTGTGTAAAGTACTTGGTACATTTGGCAGTGTAAGTGTTATCGCTGTTAGTTCCATAAGGAAAAATTGAAAAAGTGGGTCAGGGAGGGGAAAAATCATTCATGTGACAGTCTTTTAAAAATAAATATCACACACTGCTATTTAGAATGGGTTAAATATAATGAAATTATAGATAAAGTTTGTATTCTATCCTCCTAATATATTTGGAACTATTTTATTATACATCAAGACTTCCCTAAACAGATGAATAATGGTAATCAAGGTTTCTATTTATTTCTGCTGTAGTGTGGAAGTAACTGCATCATTTGGGTAACTCTGATAATTCCAACAGGCACTAGAATAGACATATACATAGAGGGGAAACATGTCAGATTAATTGTACTCTAAGACCAGAAGCATGGCAAACAATTTGTGTTGATACCTTAATTAGGATGTGCCTCCAATTGGCCAGTCCTTCTGGATGGTAATTGTTTGTATGGAGAGATGATCTACCCGTTTTACTGTTTTCCCTGTGAATCCAAGAATAGCTATCTGGTATGGTTAAAGGAGGAGGCAGTTTGGATTTTCTGGGTAAATGAAACATAAACATTTAGGGTCAAAAACTTTAGTTTCTATCAAGTTTTACTGATAATTTCCCCAAAAGCATTATAATGGGGTTTCATGTAAGCACACTTACCTTGCTCAAATTCAAGTACATGAATTTCTGAGAAGAATTATCATGAACAGGAGGGGGTGGGGAGAGAGAGAGAGTGAGAGAGAGAATTGTAATAATTTGGGGCAATGTCCTCCGTCTTTTCTCCCACTTGAGCATTGCCAAGGGGTAACGGTATGATGAGAGGTATGTTGGCTCTTTAAATGGCCACAGTCCCCGTTTCTCAGATCAAGATACCTCTCTTATCTGAGTGGGGGTTCTGGGAGTCTAGGTATAGAAACCCTATTTGCACAGCACTACAACTAAATATTAGACCATCATACTGTCTGTTGTTCAGCCTTGGGAACCATGAACTATTCCAGTCTGCGAGAAAAAATAGTCCAAAGTGAATTCATTATGAGTTAGTACTATGCTTCATTTTATGGCAGATATACAAGGATTTTTTTTTTTTTTTAAAGATTTATTTATTTATTTATTTGGCAGACAGAGGTCACAAGTAGGCAGAGAGGCAGGCAGAGACAGAGAAAGAGGGAAGCAGGCTCCCCGCCGAGCAGAGAGCCCGATGTGGGGCTCGATCCCAGGACCCTGGGATCATGACCTGAGCCGAAAGCAGAGGCTTTAACCCACAGAGCCACCCAGGCGCCCCTACAAGGATTTTTTTTTTTCCAAGGGTGCTTTTTACTTTAGCTGAAATCCTCACCTCCATGTAAGATATGATTCTATTTTACTTACATATTTACCACAATAAATGAAGTGTACTATAGGTGAGCTTCAACTTGACTTGTGGGCTATAATTATTACATAATCTACATGATAAAATGTTTAATTTATTAATAAGTTCATGTTGCTATGTTTCTTTTTGGTCATTTGCTCTTTGGTCCTAAAAATATGGTTCAGAAACTGCAGCAATATAAATGCTATGAAAAGTTTTAGGAGAAAATGGTATACTAAGGGATGATTAAGTATTTTTATACTATAAAATCACCGAGTTCTTTATTTGTTTGACTTATTCAGCCACATTACAATAATGACACAAATGACCTCTACCTGCTTTTGGTTATAATCCCTTGTTTGTTTCAGTTGCACTATACCTATACAGCTCGGCACAGAACATATTAGCCACACGTGGCTATTTAAATTTCCATCATTTAAAATTAAGTATAGTAAAAAATTCAGGGTTTTTTAGTAGTATTAGCCACATTTTAAGTGCCCAACAGCTACCTGTGTCTTGTGCCTATCATATAAGACATAGATAAAACATTTTCATTGTTCTACTGGACAGAGCTGTACTAGACAGAAGGTTCTATTGCATTAGATTTTTAATTTGAAAATTGGACAAATTTCATATTTTAATTAAATCAAGAAGTTATTTTCCCCCTTAAGAATGAAAATAATTTTTTTGGCTATTTATTACTACTTAGACATTGCTGTATTCCTGCAACTCCAGGCAGAAAGAGGAAACACATACTTGATTTTTCCCAGTGCTAACTCATCAGAGTTTATGTTTTCTTTTTCTTTTTTTTTCTTTTATTTTTGTTGATCTCAAGATTTACTGATGTCTTTGATGTTCAGAGATGGTAGAATTTAAAATTGTGGATTATTTGAATTCTATAGACATATCCATTGTTTGTAGAAATAAACCATTTAAAATACATGGTGTAATTTAGAGCTTTTTGGAATTGTGAAGTTGTTTGGTAGGTTTAATCCTTCTAGGGATAACAATGTAAGATCAGAACAAAAAGTAAGCACACACAGAAAACCCAAACGATCTGCAGTTCCTTTGGAGAGACACAAAGCAGGTAGAGACTTAGTGGAGAAGGGTCTGACTTTGAAAGGTGTATTACAAAAGAAGAGATGGGAAGTTTGTGGACTTTTTGAGGACACTTCCCAATTGCAATATGATTCTGGTTGCCTTGTTGGCTGGAGACTTCAGGAGACAGTTTTGGGGCTGGTCAAGCAGCCAAAAAGTTAGGGTATAAATCCTTACAGGTGAGAGTTGTGAAGTAGGTGAATTGAAAAGTTGTGTGAAAACTTTTCCCAGATCCTTAGATTCCTAGCAAACAACATATAGTGGGAAGTTTTGTGAGTACAACAGAAAAGCATCAGTAGAGGCAGAAATAATTAAGCAGAGATTTTAGCTGCTACACACCACATGAGAGATAGTTTGCAGCCTGAGTCCAGCTAGATTAACAGCCTGCTCTTGCAAAAGACATTCTTAGAGGATGTTACAGAAAAACATGACCCATATCAGGAAAAAGAAAATCAGTCAATGAAAAGTCATCTTGAGGTAACTCAGATGGTATAATTAGCAGACAAGGACCTTTATTGTAAATAGTCCAAGATATAAAGGAAATATACCCATAATAAATTAAGATGCATGGAATACCAGCAGAAAAATAGAAACTTTACAGAGTAACTAAATGGAAATTCTGGAATTGTAAAGTATAATAACAGAGAATATAAATGACTGGATGAGTTTAAGAGCAGACTAATAAGGCTAAAGGAAAAGTTAGTGAACTTGAAGAAGATAAACCAGTAGAAATTACCCAACCAAAAAATAGAGAGAAACATGACTGAAAGAAAATGTTCACAGTCTGTGGGATCATATCAGGTATTCTCACATTTGTAATAGGAGTTTCAGAGGAGAGGACAGACAGAACAGGAAGAAAATATATTTTAAGAAATAATGGCCAAAATCTTCCCAAGTTTGGTGTAACACACAAGAATCTCAATGAATCCCAAAGACAAAAAGAAAGTCAAACCCAGATAAGGGGTAAAACCAAAGATCAAGACAAAATCATGGAATCAGATGGAGAAAAATAAAGGGAGAAATGATAAAAATGATGACTGACTTCTTTCTCATCAGAAAAAATGAAGGCCAAAACCCAAACAAAGCAAACTCAATACAAAGGAATCACAGCTTTAAAACGATGAAAGAAAAAAAATATGTCAGTCAAAATTCTATGATCAATGAACTTACCCTTCAAAACTGAAGATGAAATAAAACATTTTAAATTTAAAAAGCTGAGAGAATTCATTACCAACAGAACTACATTGCAAGGAAAGCTACAGGACATTCCTTAGGCCAAAGGGGAAAAACAGAAGGAATGAATACCAGTAAAGAGAAAAAGTAGGTGGGAAACAGGAGATCATATATGTAGATTTATTTTCTTCTCTTAATTTTATATGACACATAGGTCTATTCAAAGCAATAGTCATAACTCTGTTGAGGGATTTATAGTGGTTGTTGATATAACTGATATTGTAGCAATAGCAAACAGAGGTAAATGAAATGATACTTTTGCAAGGTTCATATATTACACGCAAAGTAGTACAATATTAACTCAGGTGAATTTTTTAACCTAAAGAGACACATTGTAATTCTTAGAACATCCATTAAAAATGCAAAGAAGCATAGATTAAAAAGCTAATATAAGGGTCAAAATGGAATGCTAGAAATACTCAGTTATTTTAAAATAAGGCAGGAAAAGAGAGAGAAACCAAAAACAGATGAGATAAATATAAACAAAGAGCAAAATCACAAACCTAAATACAACCACATCTATGACTACATTAAGTGTAAATGTATAAAAATACTACAATTAAAAGGGAGAGATTATAGAGTTTGATTTAAAAAAAGCAATACTCTACTATATGTTGTCTACAAGAGACACACTTAAAATGTAAAGACAAAAATGAATTTTAAGTTAAAAGAATAGAAAAATGTATACTGTGTAAATGTTAAATGTAAGAAGTTGGCATGTCTATATTGAGAACAAAGTAGACTTTAAGAAAAGGAATGTTAGCAGAGGTTAAGAGGACATTTCAGTCACAATAAGAGGGTCAGTACATCTGGATGACATAATTATATTATGTACTGAATTATTATTATGTACATGATTACTAATATGCTTATTAATAATGTATACATAATAACTATGATGTCCTAAAAACAGTGTTTCAGAATAAAGCTCTCAGAACTAGAAGGAAATATAAATCATTGCAGTCATAATGGCAGATGTAATACTCCTTTCTACTGCAATCAGTCATTTTCCAGAATGAGAAAAATCAGCAAAGGTATAGATGATGTGAATAATACCATCAACAACCTTGATCTAATTGACATTTCTAGAACATAGCTCTCAATGATTACAGAATACATAGTGTTTTCAAGTGTGCATAGAATGTTCACCAACATTGGTCATCTGTTAGACCATAAAACAAATATCAAATTTCAAAAGTGTGACATCTTAAAGAATATGTTCTCTGGAAAAAAAAAAAAAAAGGAATTAAATTAAAAAACATAGTTCAACTTCTTCTGAAAATCAGTTTTACATTTTTACAGAGTGAGGATTATGATATTCAGACAGAATTCACTAACGCATTTTAATACTTCTATAAATAAAATTATGATGATTTGAAGTTAGGATTTCAACATAGAAATTTTAGAAGCAGAGGAACACATCAGACTTAGTGCTGAAACTGAAAAGTAAGTTGTCAGTAGAACAAGATAGCTCAACATAGATTCACTGGACAGAAAAGTAGGCTTGATATTGCTCTAAAATGTTATAAGCAGCTAGTGCCAATTAAATCTGTCTACATTAAAAATATATATGATACTCCTACATTTGGATTGAGATATAAAGTGAAAAGTTTTTTGCAAGATAATTTGTCAGTATGTTTCATAAGTCTTGGAACAGATCCTGTTATTCCACTTTTCAAAAAAAATATTGCCTGAAATGTTCTGATTTGTATGACCAAAAATATCCAGTACAGTGTTATTGATATGTTAGTCTTATTATAGAATATTATTTTAGTTTTATTATAGAATATTATTCACACAAGAATAAGCTCATAATGTATTGCTAAGCAACACAATCAGATTATATAAAAAGTATGCCTGGAATGATACCATCGTATTAAAATTACATATTTATAGTGCATTAGAAAAATTATGAAAGAATAAATATGAGGTAATTAATAGCATTTCCATCAGCAATAGTTTTCTTTTGTGCTTACTTTTTACATTTAAAAATATCCAATATTATACTTCTTTGTCAAAACTATGGCCTCATTATGTTCTTAATATCATGACTAACATACAATGACTACACACTGTGTTTTAGTGCTTTGTGTATGTCATGTCATTTATTCTTCACAATGATAAATATTTCCATTTCATAGATAGGGAACGTGAGACAGAGACTGAGTAATTTGCCCCAGCATATGCAACATATGACCATATGTGGGATGTGGTCAAGCTGAGATGTGGTCCCAAGAAGACTGAATCCAGAGCTGCTGCTCTCAACTCCCGTGCCACTGAAGTCACCCAAATACATTTCTATCAGCAGGAGGAAAACATGCTGGAAGAGAAAATTGCTCAATAAAAAGATAATAGTCTCTCAGTAGACCCGCAAAGAAAAGTCAATGCCGCGTGTTGAGGTCAATGGGCATACCTGTTGGGCTTCAGGTCTGGAACTATGTGGGAATGGATGGAATTTTGCTTCTGTGGGTAACAGGGCCCAAAGATGCTTCAAAGAAGTTGGAGGCAGGAAATTGGGATTATTGTTTGAAAACAATTCTAGAGAAGAGCTCCCAGGTTGGTGAAAGAAGATGGGAACAACCTGCTTCCTCTGCTGTCAGGACTGTGCCCTATGTGAAGCTGTGTGCCCAGAAAGGAAGATGACATATATCCCACTTTGTCATAAGGAATTGAGCAAGTTGTTCCTTGAATGTATATTCTCAGTATTACTGCAGAGCAAGAAACCACTGTGACCACTGCAGCTCTTGGTCCTGGAGTCAAGACCCTTGGGATGTGGAAGAGTAATTAGAAAGAGTTCTACCCAGGGGATGAGCACAGAAAGAGAGAGAAATGCATACAACAAAATGAAACGTTTCACAGATGGGGCTGCAGATCAAAATTTCAAAGTGTATTAAAGACTCCCAATGCTGAGAAAGAGAGCCCAAATGTCAAAAATACACTAGAGACAAAATCAAAATAACAGAAAATTTTGAAAATGACTTTAAATATGCATAGGAATTATCAGTGAGGTAAATGAAGGAATAACACTTGTAACAAGAATAATAAATAAGTCACAAAAGACAGGAGTGTAAAAGAACAAGTTGGAAATCTTGGAAATAAAGAGATAGTAATTCATATAAAATACAAGTGACTAGGTGAATTCAAGACTGGACACATTCACAAGGGAATTAGAAAAGTCAGAAATAGTATTGAGGACTTCACTCAAAATACACCTGGCTGCCTGTCCCCTTCTTGTCTCTATATTCATATATAGATAAATAGATATTCTTTCTATATACCTATTCTAAAAAGATACAAAGTTTTATATCCAAAGTTACAAACATCCAGTTATAAGATAAGTAATTCTGGAGGTATAAAGAACAGCACGATGACTGTAGTTAATCATACTATATTGCATATTTGAAAGTTGCTAAGGGAGTAGATCTTAAAAGTTCTCATCACAAGAAAAAAAATATGTAACTCTGTGAGGGGATGGATGTCAACTAGACTTAACATGGTGCTCATTTCACAATACGTACATATGTCAAATCACTATATTATACACTTAAAACTAATTGTATCTGCATAAAATACATCATGAAGAAATACATGTATAAATTTATAAACTTATAAACTTATGGGAGATTAGGTCAAAAGGCTGTGACATAGGTCTAATAGGACTCCAGGAAAAAGACTGAGAAGGAATGGTAAAGTAATATTAGATGAAGTAATACCTGAAAATTTTCCAATATTGATTCGAGATATATGCTCTTATGTTAAAAATTCCTTTCAAATAAAGAATCAAAAAACAGATAAGAAAGAGAAAAGAAATCCACATTTAGATATATCATAGTGTGACAGCATATTATAAAGGAACCCACCAGAAAGAAAATACAGGTTACACAGAAGTCTTTGATGGCAGACATCTCACCTGTAGTAAATCATGCTGGAAGACAATGGATCAATATATTCAGGGTAGGGTATTGGAAGGAAGAGGGGTGGGGGGTTGGGTGAGCCTGGTGGTGGGTATTAGGGAGGGCATGTATTGCATGGAGCACTGGGTGTGGTGCATAAACAATGACTCTTGGAACACTGAAAAAAATAAAATTAAATTACTTACTTACTTAATTCAGGGTCATCCAACTTGAATTCTATACCCCCAACTAGCTTACTATTCACTAAAGAGATTTAAAAAAAATCAGAAAAATACACAGTTTACTAATTCTAGGCCTCCCTGAAAGAATTCCTGATGAAGTATTTCAGCAAGAAGAAAAATAAATACAAGGGTGCCTGGGTGGCTTAGGGGGTTAAAGCCTCTGCCTTCAGCTCAGGTCATGATCCCAGGGTCCTGGGATTGAGCCCTATGTCGGGCTGTCTGCTCGGCAGGGGGCCTGCTTTCTCCTCTCTCTCTGCCTGCCTCTCTGCCTACTTGTGATCTCTGTCTGCCAAATAAATAAATAAAATCTTTTAAAAAAAAGAAAAAAAAAGAATAGAAAATAGTAAAACTGGTAACACAATTGAATGTAACAACAAAATACCCTCTTTTTCTTTTGTTCTGAAATATAAAACAAAAACTGTTCAACATCAATAATAAAACAGGGGAGATAGTGAGAGATAGAGAGAAACACACACCCACAGAGATGGGCAGAGGGGACTGAGGAGTGAGGAGTACCATTCGGGGCATAATGTGAGCCCTTGTGCTTTTCTGTAGGAGAATAAAGACAAATAACTATAGGATCTTGTGAAAAACATTTACAGTTAATTTTCTGCAGTAAATGAAGAAAAGAAGTATAGAAGTATAGAAAAGTTCATCAAATAAGCAGAAATCAAATAAACCAGAAATGGAAATAAAGGGAGAAAAGGTATAATGAAAAAGAACTGCAGTAAAGCTAGTTCCAAATATATCCATAATTGCAGGAAATGTTTGTAGATTAAAAACCTTTATTACAAGATTGGTATTAGTAGTTTGAAGTTTTTAAAAAGTATAGCTGTGTACTGCTATATGAAACAAAATTGCACCAAAATATTGAAAACAAAGAATGGAAGTAGATCTCATAACATCCAAATGTTGGTATAACAACATTAATACAACCCCTCCCCCCCCAAAAAAAGGTCATGGGCAAAGCCATTGTTCTCGTTAGAGAGGGAAAATGCGTAATTTTGATGAATAAGGAAATTCTCCGTCAAGGTGAGCATACATGTGTTTTTAGAATTTGGAATAATTTAGAAGGTAGGGGGATCCGTCACACCCCACCCTCCCCAGCACACACCTCTGACACCAGGGCATTTTATGAGATTTTTATTTTTCCTTCCAAAATCCATGCTATTTTCATGTTCCATTTCTATGAGCTGAAGGAAGAAGTGATTCTGTTTCCAATTTTATTTTTTTATTCTTGCTGCCTTTTTTTTCTCACCTAGTTGTAGGCACAGTAGAGAAATTGATGAGAAGTCTGTACAAGGGAAACAAAAAAGGAACAAAACGCATAAAAGTATTTGCTGAGTTGGAGGAGGCAAGTCATGATGTGAGAAGACAAGGCAGCTACCTGCAAGGTTCATGGCTGCAGAAATGCAAGGAAGGAGGCAGCCCAGGGGTCAGTGTCTTGACTTGGGGGCGGGGCATCGGTTGGACAAGAGAAGCCATGCGCAGTGGAAGTTGACCAGCCAAAGTCACCATCCTCCTTGCAGGAACACGGAGAGAGGACAGATTCTATGCTTTTAATGTGCCCAGGGTGGAAAAGAAAAACCAAGACTGGGTTAAAAATGGCTTCATTTTGGGGTGCCTGAGTGGCTCAGTCCACTGGGCATTGGACACTTGGTTTGGGCTTGGGTTATGGTCTCAGCATGGTGAGATCTAGCTGGGAGTGGTACTGAGGTTGCTTCAGATTCTGTCTCTCCCTCTGCCTCTCCCTGACTCATGGCGGGGGGGGGGGGGGCTCTCTCTCACAAACAAAACTAAACAAAACAAAAACTAAAAAAAAAAAAAAAAGAAATGGCTTCATTTTAAAATTTGGTATGGGGTGTAAACTTTTAGAAGGTTGGAGAAATATTTCCAGTGTTGCAAAAAGAATGTCAACTGAAGTCCTTCATGGGGCTTTGGGGGGTTTTGGGCTCCAAGCAAAAGGGACAGGGTTTGGTTGTCAAATAGTATTAAATCCAAAGGGAAAGATACATGGGCGGTGACATAGTAAATCCTTTCAAATTTAAGTAAGCATCAAATCCAATCTGAAGCATCACAGCCGATGTGCACCAGACAGGGAATGATTATTAATATTTGAAAGACATGTTTGCTTGCAGAAGTTTAAAAAATAGAAGATAATTCTCGTTTGACTCATGTGGGTTCTTGGTCAAGTTGGGGAGTAAATCTAGGGGCCCCATAAATCCCATCTCTTTCATTCCTGGAATTTATGAAGGAAGTGATTGGAATTGGAGTTCTTCTTTGTGACCGGAATTGGAGTTCTTCTTTGAATCTGTTTCATGCTTCCTCCTTCTGCCTCAAGTTTCTGTCTGGATCCTTCCAGAAGAACCCCAGACATCTTTGGTGAGTGTGGGTTGCAGGAAAGTTATCCACTGGTGGTAACGGAGGCACTGTCACCCACATATAAATACTATTCATGCATCTGCAGGCACCGCAGAGACCACTGACCAGACCATCATTTCCCGAAGCCCAGGTTAAAAAAAAAAAATGTCCTTTACTAGACAACCCTAGAGGGAGAGGAGAAACCCAAAACACAGCTTGCTTTCTGCACAGCCATTTCATTTGAAGTAATCAGTTTTATATTACTGCTAAGCCAGGAAAGTGTTTTTGATTGTGTCACTCTCAATTATTTCACATTTAATAAAGAAAAATGTGTGCTTTTAAAAAAGCCAAGTCACATCTGCGAAGTATCTTTTAATAAAACTCTGTTTTTTCAACAATTAATGATCCATTCTTACCAGCAATTAGATACAGTGTAATGTAGCTTCTCTTTTGTGTGATAATTAGACATATAACTTCATTTTTTAAAAAAGATTATATTTATTTGTTTGTGAGAGAGAGAGAGAGAGCACACAAGCAGGCAGAGTGACAGGCAGAGGAGCGAGAAGCAGGCTCCCTGCTGAGCAAGAAGCCCAATGTGGGACTCGATTCCAAGACTCTGGGATCATGATCTGAGCCGAAGGCAGCGGCTTAACCGACTGACCCACTCAGGTGTCCCTATAGCTTCCTTTTTATTTTTAAAGTAATTTTATTTATTTGAGAGAGAGAGAGAGAGCATGCGTGCACATGCTCATGCATGCTCACAAGTGGGGGGAGGGGCAGAGGAAGTGGGAAGGAGAGAATCTCAAGCCAACTCTGTAGTAAGCATGGAACCTGACTTGGGGTTTGGTCCCACCACCATGAGATCACGACCTGAGCAAAATCAAGAGCCAGATGCTTAACCACTGAGCCACTCAGGTGCTCTATACAGATATTTTTAAAGTACCTATCTTAGAGGAATAGGAAGAAATTTACTCTGTCTGGGATAAAATGGGGCAGTGCAAATATTTACTGTAAAATAAGTAAATGCAATTCAAATGATTTGAGTTTGGGAAGATATATCCTGAGCTCAATAATGGCCTGTGTAGGATACTTTTAGGTGGGAAATATATATTTGTATTTTGACCTTGTGATCAATTCCCAAACTTTACCAACTATTTTAGTATGTGTTTTTTTTTTTTTTTTTTTGAGGCAGCTGCCTGGGAATAACCCTTTTTATAGCTTTCAGATACTGCAACATCTATAAATAGCCTTGTAGCATTACATTAGGTAAGAGAGAGTTCAATATTCTATTGCATGAGCAATGTGGAATTTTGAATTTTGAATTAAAAAGTAGCTTAAACGGCATTTTAGTTTTAGTAGTGAAATTAAAAGCAAGACACAAATCACAGAAGAGGGACAAACAGATGTTTCTCTGATAGTTGGATTCCTTAGAAAATTGACTATAAATTCAGGAAGATAATTATTAACACTGGATTATATAATCATTCTGATTTGGCTGGTTATCTACAAAGTCATTAAAAAGTGTCAGAAGAATCAAATGTATATTGTAAACCAAGGAGAAACTGCTGTTGGTCTTCATTGAAATCCCTTCTGCATATCTTTTTTGTATAACTTAATTAGCAAAGTTAAAATTAAGATGAGACTCCAGTGTGTTTAGATGAAACAATTTCTATGAGAGGACACTTCATTAAAACATTTTAATAATGCAGTAAACTCTTGGTTATCAGAGAAATCTCTTAAAAACAATCTTTTCCAATGAATATAATTATTCAATCTAAAATATTTGTGCTGGGGCGCCTGGGTGGCTCAGTGGGTTGGGGCCTCTGCTTTCGGCTTGGGTCGTGGTCCCGGGGTCCTGGGATCCGGCCCCGCATCGGGCTCTCTGCTCTGCGGAGAGCCTGCTTCCTCCTCTCTCTCCCTGCCTGCCTCTCTTGCCTACTTGTGATCTCTGTCTGTCAAATAAATAAAAAAATAAATAAATAAAATAAAATATTTGTGCTGTTCAAGAAAAATCCAAATTCTGCTCCTGCCATGTTACTTATGTCAGACCCTTGTTATATGCTTTGCTAACAATCTTCACTCACTAGTCTTTTTAATGATGCTGTCACTGGAGTATATTCTACATATTTTATTGAGTATCTAGTGTATGCCTGACACCATTCTAGGCCCTATGGAAATAGTAGTGAGCAGGACAAAGTACCTATTCTTATGAAACTCACGCTTTCAAGAAAACTAATAAATAATACAGGTACTTAGATATTTACAGAGTTGTGCAGCCATCATCAGAATAAATTTTAGAACATTTTCATCAGCCTCCCAAAACCTCTATATTCTAGCTTTCACCCCCAATTCTCTCATTCCCACCACCACCCCCGACTTGCCCCCCCAAGCCCTAAATAACCAGTGATCCACTTCTGTCTCCATAGAATTATCTATCCTGGACATTTCATAAAGATGGAATCATGCAGTATGTAAATTATTTGTGACTGGCTTCTTTCACTTAGTGTAATGTTTTTAAGGTTTATTCCTGTGGCAGTGTGTATTGATACTTTTTGTTGATGAATGATATTCCATTAAATAGATTTTATTTATCCATTCATTAGTTGACGGACACCTGTTGGGTTCCACTTTTTTGGCTATTATGAATAATGCTGTTATGAACCTTCATGCACAAGTCTTTGTGTGGACATAGGCTCTCATTTCTATTGGGTACGTACCTTGGAATAGAGTTACCAGTATATGGTAATTTTTTGTTTAGTCTTTTGGGGATCTGCTGGACTGTTTTGCAAAATTGCTGCATCATATTACAGTCCCATCTGTGGTGTAGAAGTTTTCAGATTCTTCACAGTTTCTCTACTACATGTTATTCTCTGTTGTTGTTGTCATTTCATTATAAATATGCTCCTGAGGGTGAAGTGGTACCTGGCTGTAGTTTTGACTTAAATCCCCTTGATGACTAGTGAGACTGAGTGCCTTTTCATGTGCTTAGTGGTCGCTTATCTCTCTCTCTCTTTCTCCTTTTTTTTTTTTGACAAGTGTCTACTCAGATCATTTGCCTATTTTTAAATTATTTGTCTTTTTGTCATCTACATATAAGTATTCTTTATTTTATATGTATATTACAGATATGGCTCTTAACAAGTATATGATTTACAAATATTTTCTAGCTTTCAGCATGTTGTCTTTTTCCCATCTTGATGGTATTCTTTGAAATACAAAAGTTTTTAATTTTCATGAAGTCACATTTCTCTATTTTTTTATTTGGTTGCTTGTGCCCTTTGGTGTCATATATTAGAAACCATTGCCAAATCCAAGATCTTAGAGATTTAATCCTATGTTTTCTTTTATGAGTTTTATAGGTTTAGCTCCTCCCTTTAGGTCTTTGATTCCTTTTGAGAAAATTTATGAATATGGTGTGAGATAGGGATAACATCCTATTTTTGATAGGATTATTATTTCCCAGGAAAGAATAAACTGTTTTGATGAAAATTGTTTCAGAAAAATAGTGTTAACTTATTAAAAGTTATTTGTGCATATGGTAGGCACTTTTCTGTGAATACTACAGAAAAATCTCCAGCTTTCAGTAAATAAATTTTACTGAAAGAGTAAAGTAAGAGTTAAGTCATGTAAAAACTATGAAAACTACAGAATAATAAAAAGGGATGGACAGGGCTGGATGCTATTTTTGTATTGAATTATCAGAGAAGACGTCTCATATAAGTTGATATTTGAGGAGAGACTTGAAAAAAAGTGAGGGAATAACCCCTGAATATATGTGGCAGAAAAGCATCTCAGGCAGAGGGAACAGCATGTACAAGGGTCCTGAGGTGGGAGCATGCCTGAGGAACAGCAAGGAGGATGGTGTAATTAGAAAGAAAAGAGGAGTGATGGGCATGGAGAACTGAGGGATACTGGTGTGCCGGTGCACTTGAGGCTTCACGGATCATGGTAGAGACATTGGATGTAACATTGATCAGGACTGGAAGACACTGGAGGGTTTTGAGTGGAGAGATCAGGTGATTGGATGATTTATACTTTACAAAGGTTACCCTGATACAGGTTGGAAAATATTTGAAACCAGTTGAAAAGCAATAATTCAGTCTATAGAGAATGGAGGCTTGGTTCAAGGTGGTAGTGCTGGATATGGAGTGGGTTCAAGAGGCAATTAAGGGAAAAGGAATAGAGACAGCCAGATGACAGTAAATTATTTAGATTCAACAAACAGTGGGCACTACCTATATTCTAACAGTTGTTTTAGAATAGCTCGCTGAAGGAAAGGGACCCAACAATAAATGATAAATATGTAAATTACACAGTATGCAAAGATAATTCCTGCACTGTAAGTAAGGGGTGCACATTTTTTACCTGAACAATGGAAAGAATTGAGTATTTTATGTAGGATGGGGAGATTGTGGGTAAAACATTTGGAAGGAAGAGGTTACTTAATATCTTTGCTGGCTCAATTACTATCTCTAAAACACTAAAGTAATAAGTTTTCAGGGAATTTCCATTTAGTAAAAACATTTAGCAATAACAGTCCACTGAACTTAACCTTGCTTTTATGTTCTTAAAGGTCTTCCAAATTCCATGATTTTTAACGCTAATGTGGTATTGTCTTGCTCCTATGAAAAAACATGGAGATTTTAATTTTAATAATAAATCTTTGACACCAGTTAGTAAGTGTTTTCTATTAACGAAATCATAGGATGTGTTTTTAATGGCTCTTTATTTTGAGCTCCTCAATTTGGATTCTGAATAAACAGGCATCTACTGTGTATTCGCAACTCATGTTTATGAATGATTAACGCTCTTAAGAAGCAAACACCTTTGGTTTGGGAAAGTCAAATAGGGCTTTTAAATATTTAAGCTCTATGGTTTTCAACTAAATATAAAATTTACATAATAGAAAAGATCTTGTCTGTCATATTTTCACCTATAACTTTTGGGTCCATGGTATGTCATATATTGATCCCAGTTAGATAGCCGTGTATTTATCTGAATTTACTGAAATAAAACCTCTTTCAATGGCTTTCCCTTTTTTTCAGCCAAAGTGATTCTGTGGATGGGAAACACATTTGACCTGCAGCTCAAATATCACACTCGTTGAGGCATGCCTGATTCCCTAGGAAGTTGGTTGTTCTGTCCCAGGAGTTGGTGAATATCTCGATTATAAGCATTATCACATTGTATTTCTTTGACTAATTTTTTTGCAACATTGAAGTGCATTGTATTTCAATTATATACTTGCACTTCTGTTCCTTTGGTGCTATCACGTGCTCTCGGAAAACATAGGGGCCCCAGAATCTTAGTGGTTCCTGGTATATTGAAGATGTCCAATGGATGTCAAAAGAATGAAGATATCCACTAATGAGTAAAGCCTTCCACACACTTATACCATACACAAATGCTGTCTCTGAACCCTCTCCTTGAGAAATTGAAACAGTGACAACCCAAAAGCAGTGTCTTCCCTCTTCTTCACTGAAGCCGAATCCCAGACTTTGGGGGGCCACCTAGGGTATTCTTCTGTGGCCTGCTAAGTAGCTGAGAAACCAAAGAGAGAGAGAACAGGATAGAGAAACCAAAGTCCAGCTGCACAAATGACCAAACCTTATAGTCCTTTCTCAGAATTATTCTTTTTCGTTGTTGCTACAAGAATCAAAGTTTTCTCGTTGAGCATCAGTTTGACGGTGCTATTTTTATAAAGTAAAGGGCTTAGTTTTTCAGATACCATACCTAAACTAAGGCACACAAATAAGTTCTATCCTTTTCTGACTATTCTAGGACCCCAAAACATTCTGGGTGGTGGACTAAATCTATAAAGGCTATTTTCTGGCACTGTAAAGGACAGCCTTTAAGGGGACAAGTAGATCGTTATAGACAGTAGCTTGTCTTTAATGTGTCACTGCCTCCTCTGATGTCACTCACATCATCAGAGTTTTAGAGAGTGCCTAAGTAGGGCAAGAGAAAATGCAGCTACCTGAGTATTTGCAAGGGGCACGAGGCTAATACAAAAAATCCCACTGGTCTAGGATTTCTCCATTGCTTTGTGGGAACCAGGGAATTCTCTAGTAGCCATAGTTAAGGGTCACTTTAGCAATTGGAAACAATGATCAAGCAGCAAATTGTTGGCAGGGGAAATCCAGACAGAAGGTAGCTTAAATTGATGGCTTCTGTGGAGACCAAGGGAATTTGAAACAGAATTTGCCTGGGATTTGCTTGGCCAAATCACCTTTACAAAAGAACTGCGATGCCCAAACAATGCCCATACCCCAGATCACTTTCAGAAAGCTGGAACCAAGAATTTCTAAATGAATGAAAATTATTCTATAGGGATGAAATGATCATCTTCCCAAAAAAGGCTTCTCTAATTTATTGTCCCAATTTGCTCTAAAAGTTATCTTTATTCTCCAACTATCCAAGGAATTCATTATCTGGTGTATCAGGTGTTAATCAACTTCAGAAGATCTTATATATGATTTACATGAATTTGAACTTTAACTGTAATTGCTTACAACCTCTTTCATCAAACTTACTACATGGACACCAATCCAACCCAGATTAAAGATGGATGAGTCCAGATGGATATACATCTTTGTCCTGAAAAGATTCAGATGACAATGGATACAGTATACTTCTGACCTTTTCCAAATACCAAGAGCCCTCACAAAGCCCACACCACTCTGTAGGTGCTTCTTCATGGCATACCTTATCCTTACCCCTTCTCAGCACTTACAGTGCTCTGCTGGATTATGATTGTCAGGGATGTAACTTTCTCTATAGGCTGTTCCCAGCAGCTAGTTCATCATAAAAATACAACACCTATTTAATGAAAAAATGAGATCTAAAAAACCCCACCAAACCCCCTGAGCATTTTTGCCTTTTAAAGAAGGCATCTTGGAGTCAAAGGGGCACTCAGCCTGATTTTGGGTTACAAAGGCATGAGCTCGAACCAGCTCTGTTACTATTCTTGCATTTTTAGGAAGTGGCCTCTGTTCCAGAAGTCCCAGTTTGTGCATCTGTAGAATAAAGGTGATGATACTTTTCTTATAAGGCATCTGCAGTGGCCAAAGGTTTACTCTCACATGATGGAGTCAGTATAGCATCTGGAACCTTCTTGATAATAGTATAATTATTTATCATGTTTGCATGTATACTGGGTAAACATTCATTGGGGATGCAGCTGGGTCAATGCCAGTTCCTTTTTCCCCCATGCAGCCTCATCATACATTTGTTGACTCGCCATGACTAAGCTCCAGACTCTGCAGTTATCCCCTCAACTTCCCAATGGGCACACACACTGGTGAAGGGGGAAACAGTTGCACACATCATACTCAACCCTTCCAATGGATACTTCCAGGTATGCTAGCTAAGGAGGAGTCTTTGTGGTCTGTCTTTAGTTGATGTTTACTAATTAAGTGTCATTAAATGGTATGTACTTGGGGTCGAGGAAATGGAATTTCTGAAGATTTGGTCTTCAGAATGCTTTCCTTTTGAAGACAGAGAAGAGATAGATCTGAGTAATATGGCATTGCCAAAGCTTTGCCTAAGTTTAAATGCTCTTTGAATACACACACACACACAGACACAGACACACACACACACACACCACAAACCAAAAAAGCAATCATTACTTCTAAAACATATCTCATTCCCATAGGAGAACAAAATGTGACTTCTCTTAACAGAATCCTACCATTCACCTTCTAAACTAATCTCACATTTATTGCAGAACATCATCTCTTTGGGGATGACAATAACTTTTCTTACAATTTGTAAAATAAAAACATTCAGGTCATCAACATATTTAAATAAAGTGAAGGAAACTAAATACTATATGAGGTTTTTTTAAAATCATATACCTATCGTTCACCTTAACAATAAGATCGTATCCTATGTCCTTCAGATGCAAATGTTTGATTTTATCTGAGTGACACACAGAAGAACCCTGATTATGCATTTGGGAGGAAAACATGAATTGAAATATAATCCTCTTCCAGCTCTGTGCACATACACATTTTCTGAAAATTTCACAATAATATTAATAAAGAGACACATTGTTTCCTTTGTACGAGCATAGTGCTTTTTAGAAACTCATACAGATCAGACTGTTTTCAGGTGAATTTTCACAGCTACTCCTAGGAGGCAACAATGCACCAATATCACTAACTCTGGGTGCTCTAGTCACTTCAATCTCTTCCCTGAGTTATACCCAAGTTTTTAATGGGATAAAACCACTGGCCCCCAAGATGGAGTAAAGCCAACTAGACCCATGCTTCCTGGCAATGAGACATTGTGCAGAATTTTCCTCTTTTCTCTGAGACTATAAAAGGAAGGTTAGATTAGGTCTCAGAGCACAAGGAAAGTTCCTTGGGAAGTAAACTTTTCTATACAGTAGTGAAAAGTACCGCTTGGAGGAGTCAAAGAGATAGCCCTCTCACCCCAAGTCAATAGGAAATTCAAGTCCATTGACATTGTTATTGGCAGAGGGAGATCCTGGATGATTGACATCAATTGCTATCTTAGAAGGACTGTAAAGAAATGTCATTTCCAAAATTAAATAGCTCGCATCTCTGTGGCCAGGGGAGGGGTGGCAGGTGGAGAGCCGGCGCACAGCAGGGAGCTTGCTTGGCATTTAGCTCAGTTACACCAATGCACGGAAGATACACGCCTGCAAAAGGAAAAGAAAGAACAAGAAAGGGGGAAAAGGGATTCCTTGCTTAGAAAACCCAAACCTCACTATACTCAAACCAGACAGAAAGAAGGACAAGCCCTGTTTATGCCTTGCCTGGCTTTGTATCTTATTTTCATCTCTAAATAAAGGGAAGAGCAGAGAAATTTTTCTGATGAATCATCTGATGTGACAAGAAAGCGAAACAGGAGCCCTTTCTCGGCATCTCTGCCGAGGAGCAGTGATTACCTGGGCTTGCAACGTTCTCTGAGAAGGAAAGAGGAAGGGAAAGCAGAAAGTTCACTGATGAAAAACATCTCAGCATACCATTTGCCAACTTTTCATCCTGTCTTACAAGGTATTAGAGAGAAGCAAAACAAGGGCAGCTTTCAGAGGTGGAATCTGGCAACCGTAGAGTCAGTGTTAACTGGCCTTCGATGTGAACTTTGTTCTTTGTTTGCACGCTAATTACATTGTGTCAACAGAAGCAATTTCTGGGAGAGAAAATCTAATGGTGATCCATTGATGAGAGTCTAAATCTGTGCCTTTGAAGAGTGAGAAATGCTGTAACAAATCGCTAACATTTAGACTCATGGAAGGAAGGTTTTAGAAAATGAGATGAGTACTTAAATAATCTGGAAGTAAGTGTTGATTGCTGAAAGGAAGAAAGGTATCCCTCAGGAAGTGTACTTTGCAGCGGTCCCATTTGCTTGCATTGTTTGTTTGCTTGTTGATTTCAGACCGTTGGAATAATTTTGCAGATATTCAGGGCAGTCAGACAGCGATGTACAGTTCATATAGGTGTTGTTCTGTCCTTCTGGTCAGTACCGTGTATCACTAGAGACAGTTGTACCCACTAGCAGTTCCAAAGACCTAATCTCAACATCTCTTCATCTTGCCTAGACCGCGACACTCTTCAAAGCCGTTCGGTAAAGTTTCCAGTTATTTATGACTGCGTAGCAGATTGTTTCAGAACTTAGTCGTTAAGAATAACCATTTTATTATACTCAAAGATTCTTTGGGTCAGGAATTCAGAGTGGATACAAGGGGTGCATGTCTCTACTTCAGCATAGAGGGCTTGACACTTGTTTTGTTTTGCTTATAATTCCTTATAATTTTAAAGGATATTTCACATTTGGTTTTTTATAAAAAGATTATTTGAGAGGGTGAAACAGATGGGGGAGGGACAGAGAGACAGGGAGAGGTAGAAATTTAAGCAGACTCCATGCCCAGAGTGGAGTCCATACAGGGCTCGACCTCACAACCCTGGGATCATGACCTGAGCTGAAATCAAGAGTTGGTCACTTAAGCGACTGTGTCACCCAGGTGCCCCTCACCTTTCATTTTATGGAAAAGGATGCTAAAATATATTTTGGCCCTTTTGTTTTAAAGTTTAAAAGTAGGACTACTCAAAAATTACAAAGTTTTAAGTGCTATGATGGAAGATCTGCCATTCTTTCTGAGATTAAGAATCGAAGGGTTACACATTAAAAGTACTGACATGACCTTGGGAACATATGTGCAGAGAAACTTGCTGTGTTATGTACTTGAACTCATAGCCTCTCTCTCTGACTTCTGAGAAGACTATGGGAGGCTTTTTGTTTTAATGAATTAAAAAAGATACCGGGGCACCTGGGTGGCTCAGTGGGTTAAAGCCTCTGCCTTCAGCTCGGGTCATGATCTCAGGGTCCTGGGATCAAGCCCCACATTGGGCTTTCTGCTCAGTGGGGAGTCTGCTTCCTCCTCTCTCTCTGCCCTTCTCTCTGCCTACTTGTGATCTCTGTCTGTCAGGTAAATAAATAACATCTTAAAAAAAAATAAAAAGATATCACCTGAAAAAACTGCATTGTATAGGACTTTATGTCACATTTTGGAAAAGGCAAAAGTCATTTTATATTAGTGGGAGGAAGAAAGGTGGCCTGATGTTTAGGGGAGTGAAACGACCTTGTATAATGCTATAATGATACACGTTCTTATACATGTAATTATGTGTATAATATATATGTATTATAAATATACATACACACATGTGTAATAAACATACATCATACATTTGTTCAAACCCACAGAATGTACGACAGCAAGAGTCAACCCCAGTGTGAACTCTGGACTCTGGGTGTTAGGGATGCAGGTTCATTGATGGTCACAAATGTGCCTCTCAGGGGTGGGGGAGATGCTGATAGCGAGGGAGGCCGTGCCAGTGTGAGGACATGTGGTACGTAAGCTCTCTTTATTCACTTTTGCAGGGAAACTAAAACTACTCTAAAAAATGACATTTGGGTTTGTTTGTTTGTTTAAGTCCCATCAGGTAGATTTGAGCTAATATATAATTTGGAAAACAGAACTTTGGTATTCAACCACAAGAGTTTTACTTGGGGGGAAAAAACAAACAAACAAACAAAACACCAAACGTGCTATCCAAGTAAGGGTCCTGTTCGTGAAAAGAGTCCAGCAATTGTATCTCTGTTTAGAAGAGTCTGAAAACTCGTCAGAGGAAAGGCAATCAATTTGCTCTCCAGGTGCCCTGTTCGAGTGGAGAACATAATAAAAAGCCAGCAGATATGACCGGCTGCCAAGAAAAGTTGGACTATAGCCGTTCCCGTTAAGAGGTGCTCACGTTTAAAGCAAGCTGCGCAATTATTCAGTTTGACTTGAGCTGGATAGGCTCCATTTGGAGCCCTGGTTTGGGGCATCCCGCCTTTCACAGACAGAACAAATTAGAGGGAGCTCTGAAGGGAACATCAGACATGATAAAAGGTTTAGAAAATGTGACCCATGAGAAAAGGTTAAGAGAACTGGACACATTCAATCTACAGAAAAGAAGACCAGAGGGAGACATAATAACTATTTTACTCCTACATAAAGGGATATTATAAAGAGGATGGGGACCAATTATTCTCATTAGTCAATGGGGACAAAACAAGAAGTAATAGGCTTACACTGCAGCAGGGTAGACCTAGGTTAAATATCAGGATGAGTTTTCACACTATCAGAAGTTAGAGAAGATGAGGGAGGGTTTGTGTAGGCTCGTCTTGCTGAGAAATGGCAGAGGTTGAATTTACTGTGTGATTAATTGGGGTTGGATTTGGGATTTTCAAATCAAGTCCTCTCTGGCATATAAAGCTTGGTGTGTCATTTAATCTTCTCTCCCCTTACATCATAGATTTGGGATTCTATGTGAATGGGAATATATATATATATATATATATATATATATATACACACACACACACATACATACATACATACATATACACACATATATATGTGTGTGTGTCTAAGGGTTTTTCATTCTGCATCTTCACATTATATTTCAAGAGAAGGAACACTATTTTAAAATGAGCGTCAAAATACATTTATTACATCTGTTATTAGAGAGTGCGCAGTGTACTGCTTCATAATTCGTGAAATGTACAACTTCCATCAACCTTTGAAATGTTTTACGGAAACATAACACTCAATAATGTCTAAACAAGTATGTGACAAGAACATTGAAACATGCTTTCTATAAGGAATAAAATCATATTGCTGGTAGGTTCTCTCTCTCGGTCTCTCTGTCATTTCCTGGTTTCAGTCAGGCTTTAGAAAACCCTTGGCACCTGAATCAAGGAACGTACAACCCCAAACACTCACCCCCTACTGTGGCTTATTGGAATTTTATCTGCCTAAAGATTCGGCAAGTTTACCTCATTATTTCTCCACTCTCTTATTGGTCACAAAGTTTGTAGCCCTTGATACATCTTTTCATGGAGCCATTAAGTGAAACAGCCAGTAATGAGTATCTTCATAATGACTCATTTAGTTCCTTCCACTGGAAGGGATGCATATTACTTCTGCAACACTTCACCTACTCCATTCAAGAAACCAGCAGCCCTGGTTAGTTGCCATTACAAACTTAACTTCTCTTGAAATCACGGAGGCTACAAAATGTTCCTTTAACCTCCCATAATCTTGAGTTTTTAGATATGCAATATCTTGTCTATTGTGAAATCAGTGAAATGGTTTTAGAGATCCCTGTGGTTTTCATACTTATATTTATCCCAAACTCTTTCAGCTGCCAATTGTTCATTAAAATAAAATAAATTGGAATCATTCATAAGAAATAAAAGGACTTTAATACAATACTATGTTGATCTGACCAGGATATCTTTGTGCAAGTAGTATACTTTAAAAGAATTCTGAATTTCTAAATTGATTGTTTAGAGACAAACTTTTGTTTATTAGGGAATATGCTAATACTTCCTGGTAAATAGAGCCTAAATTACCACTCGGGTCCGATAGATGACCAAGATCGTTGCACCATCACTGAGCACAAGTTTTTCTGCAGAGAAGTGTTTTTGAGTGAACGCAATCAAGGAAATACACTTTAAACAAGTCAATGTTATATTTCTTGACTTTGCATGTTTTTAATAGACATGAATGAATTATGGGTTTTGTAGTCTTTAGAGAAGTCTTTAGATTATTTCACTAGATAATCACTAAGCATTAATAATTTAACATTCTAACTGTTTTTGAAATTCTGAGACCAAAATCAAAAGATGGTTCAATTTTTTTAAAAGAACATTTTAGGCAGTCAATGGAAATTGCTCTGGGAATTACAAATTAAATAAAATGTTTCTAGTTTTTGATTTATATGTTAAGCTGATTCCAAATCCTTTATACCTCTTAGAATTATAACCATGGTCTACCTCTTGTTCTCATGGACTCCAAATGCACCTTTTAACTTGCAAACAGACCACCCACGTTCCCTGTTTAAAAACCCTATACACTCTGCACTGTCTACCCAGAAAAGCCCAAAGGCTTGCAGCATCTCACACATTGTCAACCTTGATTTTTTGAGCATTAGCTCTTTTTTCCTTTTGATTCTACAAACAATAAATGTTATTAATGATTTAATATTATATAATTATTTAACAATGTTATATAATTATATTGTATATTATATACTTATATATGTTGCATATATAATAATAAACAAATATAAATAAATAATAATAAATAATAAACTTGGAAAATATCAAAAGCATAAAGATTAAAACAAAAACCAACGAAACTTCATACCAAGCAACTTTCAATCCAATAACTATGTCTGTCTTTTCTGTGTCCATCCTTTCCCTGTAATGACTTCTGCCCGAAATGCCTTCCTCCTTTCTTTGAGACAGATTTTTCCACCTTTGAAGATTCAGGCAACGGGTTGGTAATGCTTTCTATGGCCCCGACCCCTGGACGGTAAAGTCTCATCTGTTGGACTTACTTGTTTTAGATACTTGCTACTCCTTCCCACAAGATGGTGAGCTAGCACGGCCACGCATTTTTATATCCTCGGCACTTAGCATCACGCCTCCATCAAGTAGGTTCAGTGAAATTTACTCATTTTTGATAGATGAGTAAGGAATCATATTCTCTCAGTCCCCACAGAGTCCAGTCCACCCACAGCCATCCCCGCCCCGCACACCCTGACGGGGAGCAGGGAGATATGCACTATCTAGTACATAGACGGAGGTAACGAAGAGTGGCGTGCTTCCCTCCGGTCTCATCTCCTGATCCTGCTACTTAAGCCAGGTTTCTCTGACACCGAGTTTGAGTTTATAATACTCATCTAGTTACCACATTATCTGTTTAAAAGAAGATCATTACTATATGTTACAGGTCGTTTTGCCACTGATGTTAATGAAAACACTAGCTGTGTTTAAAGCAACCGTGCCGTCTCCCTTAAATTTTTACTGAACCATGGCTTCTATTTTTTTTTTTTAAACTAAGTTCTAGTAAGTTGTCTTCTGGCAAACCAGTGAAGGTGGCTGCACTCCCTCTCTCTATATATAGCCAGACGTGGCCAGTGCCCACTTCTCTGGCAGCTCTAAATCCTCACTCCACAAAGTCTGAGGCTGGCCTATCTCATTTGTGATGCTACACTTGTGTTCCACGGCAAGATTGATTCCCAGAATTCAAAGAATTGTAGCAAATGAATGATTAGAAATACATAATTTTAGGTGACAGCCATAGGCCTGCGGTAGAATAATTTGATATTTGAACTGAACACTTTTTTAAAAAGATTTTATTTATTTGAGACAGAGAGCGAGCATAAGCGGTGTGGGGGGAGGGGTGCAGAGGGAGAAGCAGCCTCCCTGCTGAGCAGGGAGCCCAAGACAGGGCTCAGGGACCCAACACAGGAGTCCCAGGACCCTGAGATCATGATCTGAGCACAAGGCAAATGCTTCACCAACTGTGCCAGGCACCCCTAAACCGAACAGTTTTCATGAGGAATATTACTGTGATGTGATTGGACAGATAGTGGGCTCAAAAAAGAAAAAGGCGGGGGGAGGGGGAAGAGGGAATCGTTGGGGAATCTTGAAAAACCACTTCTTGCAATAGATCGGTTGTTTCAATTCTGTTTTGAAATGGGCTAATTTTAGAGTGGAAGGAAAAAAAAGTCTTGGGTAATGTGGAATCATTTATTATCTTACTACTGATAAATACGTTACAACATATTTTATCATGTTATGCGAGGTATTTTAAAACTCTTACTGGAGTTTTAATGTCTATAAGCATGTTAGCATATAATTTAGTTGTAATGTATTCTTTTTGGGGCCTCATATTCTTCTCTCTGGAGAGGGATGGCACCCACATGTGTGGTGGAGAACAGCGTGGTGTAGCAGGGAATGGCATGAGTCAGGGGACTGGGGCTCAGGTACTGTCTCCAAGTCAGGACCTAAGCAATTTTCTGCAAATCACTCCACTGCTTTGTCCTTCGAATTCCCTGTTGGTAGCATATCATCCCTGGGGACCCTTCTGGTCTTTACAACTGCATGAGTCTATATCCCATACGGTTTCTATCCTTTTCCCCTAGCTATGGTTATTTTCTTAAGATAATTTCACCTCTTTCTACGCATTTCATTCCTGTCCGGAGTGTGGGAAAATGGTCATCTTCACCGGTGCTTCGAGCTGTCACTGAAGCCTTTGGGTCATTAGGATCTAGTGAGTCCGTGAACCAAAGAGCATGATGGGACTTTCGAGAGTCCTGCGAGCACATGTCTATCGAAGGGAACTAGGAGCCCTTCTCCAGGCCCTCGATGATGGAGTCTTGCCCCACCCTGCGTCCTCCTGGGTGCCTAGGACAGAGCTTTCCGGGCCTGTCAGTTGGTCGTGTGAGGCCGGGAGATACTCCAGACGAGCCGTGTGGCCCATAGGAAGAGTGTTAGGTGCAGAACCGATTATACCTTCAATACAGATGTGCAGAGCCCTTGAATTAGACAGCCTTTGAAAGAGACAAAGGCTATTGTGTACTTATGGCTTATTTTCCTCTAAGAGAAAAACTTAGTAAGCATTTTTGACACATGGACTAAGTGTGTCTGTGTAGCAGCTGGAGTGACACAATGGACCCTAATAGCTTTTTCAGGTTTTTTTTTTTTTTTTTCATACTCTCTGCACACTGCAATCCTTCCTCTTCCCCCCGAGGATTTGCTTACAAGCCACTACTCTGGGCCATGTTCAGAGTTTACCCGGTGAAATCTAAGCGCCAAGCAACTTCTAAGGGCCCATCCCCGAAAGAAGGTACTTTGTTCCTCCGAATTCCAAATGCTACTACTATTGTATGACATTGCTTTCCAATTTGGATGATGAAATAATTTGCAACAATATCAGGTCTCTGGAGGCTGTTTTTGTCCAAACAGTCCTGTTCACTGCCAGGCGAGCACACCCCGGCGAGAGCTACAAAGGTGGGGTCTGGCGGCAAGAGTGGCCACATGGCTGTGATTATGTCTGAATTAACACATCAGCATCACGAAGCTGCGAGAAAAACACATTTCCCAGATGTGTATTTGTGGCTCGTAAGTTTGTAAATGGAAGAGATGAAACAGTGACACACTCACCTCTATGTGTGTGTTTGTTGGTTTATTTGCTGTGTTTGAGATCCAGGGCTCTGAGAGACAGGTAGGAATATGTGTAGAGATGTTTATCATTTTCAAATAGAGTGTAAATGAACATGCCATTTCTCCATCTGCCGTGATTTAAATGCTTGATGTTAGAATGCATTTCTCCACAAGCGATTGTCTATGTGGCTTTGTTTATGCCATCTCTGCTTTTCGGGGTGGTGGGGAGAAGGGGGGCAGGAGAAGCAATGCCCAGTGTGACATGGAGAACTGTGGCGTTCCAACAGCGACTTTCTTCTCCAGAGAATTCTGGTAACAAGCCACAGGAACAGAACTTTAAATAGATCCATAACAGAGTTAAAAAAGACATTAGGTCTTTTTGTTCTTCTAGGGCGAAATAGCAACTTTTGCATGTGTTTCAAGATGCATATTTGCTGTGTTGGTCCTAAGGACTTAAAAGTGAAGTTGAAATCAATCTCAGATGGATTATCTGTGTGATATAAACATGTGGGCATGAAATGTATGGAGAGTACATATGGCAGGCCCATCTGATATAAACAAGTGGGGCTGAGAAATATACATACATGACGTGATTGATTTGTTAACTGGGTATGTAAATGGAGCTGAAGGCCCATTTTCAAGCATGACCTGCGATAAGCAAATGCATATAAATACACAATAAACCGAGATAACACAAGAATAACATCAATTAAAACAATTATAACAACTTCTAGTCATCACGAGGTATTGTTTCAGTTCTGTCTTAAAACAGGAAAAGCTCCCAATTGTTCTTAAATCGACTGGTAACTGATTCCACATTTGTGGAGCCCTGACACAAAAGGGTTTTTGTCCCTCATCTGTATTCACTGAGGACATGTGAGTTCCAAAGCCCCAGAAGGGAAGTTATGTATGGCTCTCTGTTTGACTGGGACAGGTTGAAGGGGTGCCTACCAATAAGAGGCTTCCTTTATTTGGGAATGGCAAACACACAGTTGATATTTCCCTACCAAGCCGAAAGGGCAAACGTGTAAGTCTTCCCAGTTTTAATGACTGTCACGACGTATACAGGTTAACGAATCTAAAACCTACAATTTATACTTTGGTAAGCCAGCCAATTTGCTTTATTGGGGGGGTATAATTGAATTGAACAGAATGCACAGTAACATATCTAAAATTTACAAAGGCAAAAAAAGAATACCAGAAATCCATGCTCTCATGACACGAGATGATTTTGCTTATGTGCATGGGTGCGTGTTTCGACTAAAAGTGCAAGGTTATGCCCCATAGCCCAGGTACTCACATTCGATATTTCCTGTACTGGCTTCTAGGTCTTTGTGCAGACGTTCTTTCGGAGTTAACCCTTTCTCTACCATTATTTAAAAGGTGCTTAATACATCTACTCTGTAAAGCATCGCTGATTCCACCAGGGATCTTTGCTGTGACTCTCATCACTGGATCTTGTTCATCCCGCCTGACACAAGGGTGATTCTGGATCTGTCTCCCCAGGGGGGAATGGACCTGGCAGGGAAACATCTTCTGTGTCGTATCTGACCAGTTTGTCTCTGCATCAGGATAGAATCCACCTAGAAGTTTGTCAAAAATTGCATACTGAATGGCTTATGCCATTTTGGAATCCTTTGCTTAGAATTTCAGACATTCCTTAGATATCAATAGGTTGCCATCATAGCAAACTAGGAAGTATTGCTACTTGGAAGCAATGACTATGTATTATAAAAAACCAGGGCTAAATAATTCTGATGTAGAATCTGCATGTTATCTCTGACTTGGCCCATTCCAACACAATCCTGACCCCTAGGAGAACATACTTGATCTTGGGGACCCCGTGATGTCCTCTGTCCTCTAAGCCCTCCTGGCTCTGTGGCTGAACAGGTCACCTCTCATTCAACCATCACTTTCTAGGGTAACTGGCTGCAGTTGGCCGTCTTCTCTCCCCAAGAGAAACTACATTCATGGATTTTTGACTCAAATGATCTAAGTGGTTGCCTTGAATTCTCATTTCCTTTCTTTGTGAAGGCCTGAGTGTCAATGACAATGCAGTCTTGGGTGTAAATCCTCTTACTCATAGTTTTGTTGCATTCATGAAATAAGGAGCATAGGTATTTAAATTAAGCTTCTATATGAGACGTGAATAAGTAATTTTTTTTGAAACCCATACACATCCCAACACAACCATGTAGGGAGGTAGTCTGACTTCTGACTCAGAATCAGATAGCCCTTTGATGCCGCTGTACTGATCCCCTGGTGTAGACCATCCACCATGGTGAGTTGTAAGAAAAGCCCTTCTCCACTGTATAGTTTCTTTTTTCAATGCCTCAAATCAATACATGTCATAGTAAAGGGAGCCCCAACGGTCTCTTCCCTTTTCTGAGTCTGTTTTCCCCTCTACAAAGCAAGGGGCTGGGCCAGGTGATGAATGGGAAAATTCCCTCTATATTCCCTCTATATATCCACGCTAGAGATGGATATCTCTGCCTACCTGTGTACGACCATGGGGCTTACAAACACATGCAGATTATGATTGGGGCAATATAACTATTGGGATGACACATTTCCTCCCTAGAAGGGAAGAATGGCTTCAAGGTATCGGGTCCTGAGGTCCCTCACCAAAGATGTGTATTTTAAAAGGAACATCCATTCAGATTTTATCAACTGCCACCAAATAAACTGACCAGGCTTAAATGATGCTCAGGCCTGGGGTCAGATGTGAGGGCATAGCTCCTGCTGCAATTCCACCAGGAGGGGAGCTGTATTTCCCATGGAATTCTGGAAGACTAGTGTCACCTCTATGATGATAGCTGTGGCTGGATTTGCCTGGAAGCAAAGGTGGGGTCATGTTGAGTTGGGGGAAATATGGACAATATCATAGGGAGACAGATTGAAAACAGAGCAGGGAGTGTACGCGATGAAGCTCGACACAGACAGGGCTCAAGGGAGCACATTTCATTGAGTTAAGAACCATGTTCTTCTCTTGGAGATTGGAGAACTGTGGTAATCAGGGAGGACTGTGGTCAGGTTTCCTTAGCCAGTGACAGCATGTAGGGTGGACGGACATAGACACATGCTGCTGGTTGCCTGGCCAGTGGCCTGGGCTTCAGAATACCTCCACATTGGATGGGAGACATGGGAAGATGGGCAGCCCGGGCCAAACAAGAAAGAGAGATACATACCAAGGTTACAGATCTCCTGGGAGGCTGGACGGAACTCCAATATTTGCAGAGAATCACTACGGACAGTCAAAGAATTGCATGTTTTATTATGCAAAGCTGAGAAGGGAAAATATGTAATCATTTCTGTGAAAATGTTTGCCCAAACAAGCCTCCTTGTTTGGAGTTCCAAGAAGAGTAGAAGTTCCTCCCAAACTATTCCTTTATTATACAGAAATCTCTGTGGTCTAACTGAAGAGCAAGATGCAAGTATTGAATCAAAGAGAATTGGCTGTGACACTTTTCACCAGAGACTATACCTTCAGGTCACCTGGGATACAATGAAGAGCATCAGGTTCTCTAGAAGCAGATGGGAGATGAGGAGTCATGTGGGAATGATGTACAAGGAAGGGCTCCCAGGAGAAACTGTAAGGGAATGGGGGAGCATGACAGGGCAGGGCAGGAAGCCAGGAGTCGTTTCAGGCAGTGACAGCCTTCGTCTGAGCCCTGGGAGGCTCTGCAGTGTCCATTAAACTTGAGAGATGTCCTGACTTGAGGAAGGGAGGAGGCGTTCTTACCGTCGCTCTGGTCAGAAGAGTAAGATGAGAGGTTCTCTAAAGAGAGGCCCGACTCTCTGCTCGCGGAGAGCCTGCTTCCTCCTCTCTCTCCCTGCCCGCCTCTCTTGCCTACTTGTAATCTGTCTGTCAAATAAATAAATAAAATCTTGAAAAAAAAAAAAAAAAAAAGAGAGGCCCGAGGTCCCTGTGCAGGTGTGACAAGCAAGGTACCCTAGGGTGGGGAGGGGGTGTGTGCACGGGGGCTGGCAGCTAGACAAGGGACTCTCACCGGAGCAGAAGTGTCCCCACAGACATTTCATCAACCAAGATTTTTGTCTAACCTAGTGGGTACAATTTGATGTCAGGAGTTTTTCTTCCTTCCTTTCCCTTCCTTCCTTTCTTCCTTCTTTTTTTGGTCTCACTTTCTTACAAGATAGAGGCCCTTGAACAAGGTACTTAAATTTTCTCACACATAAGAGCTCAGTTTTTAATTTTATAAATCAGAAGTAAAATTATTGCTTCCTTTCTAAGGTAGTCGTGACAGGAAGTACGTCCTAGGCACAGCTTAGTGTCCAGTGCTGTAAGTAGTTAATAGGTGTGAACAGTAATGAGAATCGAATTTCTTATGCTTAACTAGTCATCCCTGACTAAGCATTTAACCAGAAAGATGCAAACAGTGTGGATAAGAAAACTACAAATAAACTTTGTCCTGATACTCGAGGACAAACGTATATTCAGACTTTTTGAATTCAGATACCTCAGCTTCTTTTGATCTGAATTATTCAGGGAACCCATTCAACTTTCTGCCTTCATCCTGTTTTGCTTGGAAAACAAAAATGCTTCTGACATTATGATTCTTTCATTACAGAAATTATAGAACTTCTCTGGGCCAAACTTTCTCATCTATAAATAAGATAGTTTGACAAAATGGTCTCTAAGCTTTTTCCCAAAGTTTAGTATAATTCTATTTATTTTTTATTTTTTTGGTGCTTGCCATTTTAGAGTGAATTCATCAGAGAAAAAGAAATTTTCCATTCTATGGAAGGTTTTGAACAAACTCCTAACATTTAGAATCCAAAAATATTATGCTAACTTATAAATTAGACTTCAGCTAGAGCTAGGAAGATAGGAACATTAACTATTTTGTTTAGGTGATTTTTGATGTCTTGTTATTTGGGGTTTTGAAAACAGTGTAAGGTGAGAGAGGAAGAGAGAGTTATTTTTAGGAGGGCTCAAACAACTGTTATCTTTCTGAAGAAAATTTGCAGATGAGAGAAAAAGTTGCATGCCAAGTTTTGACTGGTGTGGAGAGAAGGGTCAACACTGCGAAGCTCTTTACAACAGAGTGTTATTATGTTAAAGGCGCTTAGCGACAGCAGTCTTTCTTGAGATACAAGATATATGGCCTTTGTAAAATACACAGATTCTGAGTTAGGGAGGCTCTCAGGCTAACATATCTTTATTCCCTTTAAAAGGCACCTACGAATAAATTACAAGTGGGGTAATAAGATTTGATCATTGACATCATTCTAGAGAAGTTCAAGAAAATATGTAAAATAACATGTTAAATTATAATTGTGATAATTTCAGAAACTTAATATTTTTTGTGGTAGTTCATTTTATCTTTAAAAAAAGTCCAGTCATGGAGAGATTATGAGATGAATAAGCATTTCTTCACAGATTGAAATATGAGGCTTAAAAACATGAAGATTAACCAACCATATCTACAGTTAGGGTACTAAATGCATATTCTTAGGTTGCTCTTATAGTAATTACATATATGTTGAGGTATATGTTTTTAAATAGGAAGTTTCAAAACATGAAAAATTAAAATTATTGCAAAAGCTCAAAATGCGATTGTTTCCTAAACTCCTCCATAATCCCTTCTTCCACAATATGTCCTACATGCAGCCTCGAGAATCAGTCTTAACTAGGTAAGCAGCCACCCTGAGCATGAATATCAGCTCTTCCTCCATAGATTCCAGTTAAGATGTGCAGAAGAATATAAAAACCAGATACAAGGTGGGGAGGAAATCAAGGCTACAGATTAAGGTGGTATTACAAACATTTTTAAAAATTCAAGTTAGGTATTATGCAGCTGGATTGCATTTGAAGAAGACCCTGACAGAAATCTTTCCTTTGCCTTCCATGGAAAGAAGTGTGCTTCCACAAGATATAAGTAGTGATTCTGTTAGAAATCTAATTATGGGGGTGCCTGGGTGGCTCAGTGGGTTAAAGCCTCTGCCTTTGGCTCAGGTCATGATCCCAGAGTCCTGGGATCGAGCCCCACATCAGGCTCTCTGCTCCGAAGGGAGCCTGCTTCCTCCTCTCTCTCTGCCTGTGATCTCTGTCTGTCATATAAATAAATAAATCTTTAAAAAAAAAAAAGGAAATCTAATTATGACAGTTTGGAGAGGCAGAAGCAGGTCACAAACAGGATGGGGAGCACATTACTCAGAGTCTGTTTTTCCAATTTTGAATTACAGCATCTAAAATGGAAGCCAGGCATGGGTACATCAAGCAGCTGAGCAGTAGGTTTCAAAGCCTCCTTGATACTTGGTGGAGTCAGTGTCAGGAGACCAAGGCCAGAAATGTGTCTGAAAGTCATTTACTAGCACCATTTAAACAGGATCTATAACTTCGAAATTACTAGAAGAAAGCTGATCAAATAGATCATAATTCACATTGCTAGAGAAAAAAATAAAATAAAAGGAAAGGAAAAAATAAATGAAAATGCCATAATGAGAAAAAAGGTCAAGAATATCACTTAATGACAATAGATGAAAGTGAATTAACATTTTAATATCAGATAAAACATATTTGAAGGCAGAAAAAAAGAAAAAAGTGAAAAAACCAAGAGACATTTTTTTGTTTTAAAAATTAAAAATATAATCACCAAAGGAAATAATGTTCATGAAAATTTACATATAGAATTACATAGCATCACACTATTTAAATAAATGTTAGAAACACAAAGGGCAATTGGCAGAAAATCAACAAAAGTGAGAGAATTTGACATACTTTTATGAATGCTTGGCAGATGACAGGCAAAAAAATTAATGGATATATAAGATCTAGGTCATGAAACAAATTTGATGTGATTAAATAAATACATTAATTATACTACACATTTCAGTATCTGTGGACAATTTAAATATGATTTTATGATTTACAAAGACAACCTCAAGATAGTTCACAACAATGAAATTCTCTCACACATTCCCTGACATCAAGCAATAAAACTAGACATTAATAACAGAAATATAAATAAATACTGATTAAAATCTTACTTTTTTATAACAAATAAAAAGGCACTTAGATAGTGCTTAACAAAGGAATAAGAGGAATTGTGGTTATGGAATATTTAATAAATAATTACAATGAAAACTTACCTATATTAAAATATATGGCACGCAGCCACAGTTGTAATTAGACATAAATTTGTAGTATAAATGCCTTTAATATTAACAAGAAAGAGTAGAATAATATAATTTAATCATGCATGTTAAGGTTAAAAAAATAAGAGCAAAACAAAACTAGGAGTAAAAGAGAAAGAATCTGCTACTTTCAGAAAAGCAAGTTTGAAAAATAAATCTGACCTTTTTCAAAGAAAAATGTTATTTACAACCTCTAGCTAGTCTCTAAAAAAAAATAAGGAAACCCATATTCCCAGATTGAAAGGAAATCAAATTTATGAAAAATAAAGTATACTCTTTATACCAATAGTTTTGAAAATTTTAATTAAATGGCCAATTCTCCCACTGTTTTGAACTATAACTTTGGTAATATACAAAATATTTATGTATTTTATGTTTTATTTCTGGAGTTTTATGCTATACCTTTAATCTGCCTGGCTAGTCTAAGGACCAGCACCATACTGTTTTAATCATTGCAGCTTTTTAAGACATGTAGTGGTACGTTGGTCAAGTCCTCTTTCATCATTTTGCTATTTCTAACTTTTCTTAGCTCTTCTTACCCATTTACAGCAGAATAACTTTGCTTGATTACAAATTTCATTGAAATAACAGTAGGTATGTTATTTGGTATTAGAAATATTGTTATTTGCAAATATTTAGCCTTTTAATAAAAATCATAGTATGTTCCACCACTCTTTTGGATTTTATCTTAGGTCAGTAAAATTTTTAGGATTAAAAAATAAATATATTTACATTTATTCTTAGGATTTCTTTGCTATTCTGAATTTTATATTTTCTACTATATTTTTTTCCTGTAGATAGCCATTTATTTACATATGTTTATTTTGTCGCTTGTGGCAGAACTGAAATACCTGTTACATTTTTTTCATTAGATTTCTAAGAAGTCAATCAAATGATCAGAATATAAGAAGAAAATCATAAATTCAAAACTTCCACACCAGGTATGATCTCTTTTATTTATTTTTTTTTGTCCTACTGCACCAGCTAGAAGTTTCAGAAAATGTTCAATATTAACAACAATAATATGCATTCTTATATTTCCATGACTTTAAGAGGATGTTTTTCTTTTCTTTTTTTAAAAAAATTATTTGTCAGATTGAGAGAGAGAGTAAGTGCACAAACAGCAGGGAGTGGCAGGCAGAGGGATAGGAAGAAGCAGACTCCCTGCCAATGTGGGGGTTAGTACCAGAACCCTGAGATCATGACCTGAGCCAGTGGCAAACACTCAACTGACTAAGCCACCCAGAAATCCTTTATAGAATGTTTTTCATGTTTTGCTGCAATGTCTGAATTTAATTGTTTTAAAATTTTTGTATTATGTTAGGAGCACAGCCTTTCAATTTCATTTTAGTATATTTTTAGAAATTGAACTTTGATAGGACAACCACTAAGGAAACTACACAAAGGGATATACTAAAAAACAGATAATAAATCAAGATGACATCCTGAGAAATGTACAACTATCCCACAGGTAGGAAAGAAAGGAGAAACAGGGGAAAGAAAAACTGGGGAAACAAATATAACATTTCAGGCTTAAGGTTTATTATATTGGTAATTTCCTTAAAAGTAAATGATCTAAGTACATTAAGTAAAAGATAGAAATCAGTAGAGTGGATTTTAAGAGGAAAGATCCAACAATATAATGTCTACACGAAAATCAATTCAAATACAATATATACAGTTTGAAAATAAAAGAATGAAAAAATGTAGCATGCAAACATTAATTTAGAAAAAGCAGGAATGACTGCATTAATAAAAAAGTGAACTTCAGAGCAAAGACAATTGCTGTGTCTCTATTACTAGAGACACAGTTGGATATTATATAATAATAAAAGGATCCAATCCACAAGGAGACATGATGATCCTAAAAAGAGGTGTGCACCAATAGCATGAAGCCTCAAAATGTATGAAGCAAAATGGATAAAGCTGAAAGGAGAAATAGAGAAATCAACATTTATAGCTGCATATTTCATCACTCTATTCTCAGCAACTGATAGAACTAGTGGAGAGAAAACCAGCAAGAAATAAAGAAGTATTAAACAACACAATCCATCAAAAGAAAAACATATCAAGAATCCACAGGATAGGCAACTGTCTGGGTCAGTTGGTGGATTATGCAACTCTTGATCTCAGGGTTTTGAGTTCAAGCCCCATGTTGGGTAAACAACATTAAAAAAAGAGGAACCCATAGAATATTCAACAAGATAGACTATATCCTAAGATATAAAACAAATCTAAGAAATATTTTTATCATAATAAAATCATACAGAGTATGTTTTCTGACCACGATGTAATCAAACTGGGGAGATTAACAGGAAAACCTCCAAACACTTGGAAATTATACATTCTTCTAAATAAACCACAGGTAAAAGAGAAAACGTGAAAGAAAATCTGAAAATATACAGAACTCGATGAAATACAAATAGGTTGAAAATACAACCTATAAGATACAAGGGATACAGTTAAAACAGCACTGAGAGGAAAATTCATAGTACTAACTGCTTACGGGAAAAAAAAGGAAAGCTCTCAAATTAATATTCCAAGTTCTTGTATAGAGAAACTAGAAAGCAAAAAAGCAAAATAAGCATCAACAAAAAGAAGGAAATAATAAAATAAGAGCAGAAATCAATGAAATTAAAACAAAACAGATTAAAAACAATGAAACAAAAAAGTAGGTTCTTTGGGGGAAATTAATGAAATTGATAAATCTTTAGCAAGACTGACAAAAATAAAGAGAAAAGATAAGCATCACTAATATCAGGAAAGAAACAGGATATCATTACAGATTCTTTAGCCATTATAAGGAACAAAAGGAATACTATATAGTACTTTATGCTCATAATTTCAGCAACTTAGAAGAATGAATAAATTCTTCAAAACTACAAATTACCAAAACTCAACCAAGATCAAATAGATAACCTAAAAAGTCATAAACCATTATAGAATTTGAATTTGTAGATAAAAAGTTCCCAAAGAGACAATCTCCAAGCACAGGTGGTTTCAATGGAGATTATACCAAACATTTAAAGAAGCAACACCAGTTCTACACAATCTTTTTTTCAGAAAATACAATAAGAAGGAACATTTTGCAACTTATTTGATGAGATTAGTATCAAATTCTGATCTCAGTAGTAGATAAAAAGAAGACAAAAGAAAAGTACAGACACATATCTTTCATGGACTTAGTCCTAAAAATCTCCAACAAGATTAGCAAAGAGATTCCATTGTAGAACAAATTATATACCAGAACAAATTATATGCCATGTACAAGTGGGATTTTTTTTCCCAAGTATGCAAGGTTGGTTCAAAATTTGAAAATCAATCAATGTAATCCACCATATCAATAAGCTAAAAAGAAAAATGATGTGATTATATCAATTAATGCAGAGAAATCACTTGGCAAATTTCAATAAACATTCATAATGAAAACTCTCAGAAAAATAAGAACAGAGGAAAACTCCAGTTTGTTAAAGAGCATATGCAAATGATGCATATCTATCATATTACTTAATGGTGAAATACTGAATTCTTCCCCTTAGATCATAAACAAAGACAAATGTCTGTCCTCATCACTTATATTCAACATAGTGCTAGAAAGCCTTCCACAGAAATAAATAATGAGCATGCATTTCCAAAAGAAAAAAAAAACTATTTCTATTTGTAGTTGACATTATAATTTTATTGTCTACATAGAAAATTGCAGGACATCACAACAATATCTCCTAGAACAAATACATAATTTCAGGAGGACCTGGATGGCTCAGTCTGTTAAACATTTGACTCTTAATTTCAGCTCAGGTCATGATCTCAGGATCATGAGATCAAGCCCCACATGCACTCCTCGTTGGGTGTGGAGCCTGCTTGAGATTCTTTCATTCTCTCTGCCCCTCCTCCACCCCACCTGCACATGTTTTCTCTCTCTCTCTCAAAAAAAAAAAAAAAAAGATTTAAGCAACATTGCAGGATACAAGATCAACACAAAAAATCAACTGTATTTCTTTTTTTTTAAGATTTTATTTATTTATTTGACAGACAGAGATCACAAGTAAGCAGAGAGGCAGGCAGAGAGAGAGAGGAAGGGAAGTAGACTCCCCGCTGAGCAGAGAGCTCGATGCAGGACTCGATCCCAGGATCCTGAGATCATGACCTGAGCCGAAGGCAGAGGCTTAAGCCACTGAGCCACCCAGGCGCCCCATCAATTTTATTTCTATAAACTAGCAACAGACCACTAGAGACCAAAACTAAAAACAAAATAAAATACATAATTGAACCAAAGAAAATAAAACAGTAAATTATAAATCTAACATAATATATATGTAGAATCTCTTTGGTGAAAATTACATACAACTAACCAATGAAATCAAAGAAGAACGGACTAATAGAGAGACTTACCACTTTCATGGGTTGAAGACTTAACATAGTAAGGATATCATGGATTTAATGCAACTCCTAACAAATTCTCAGAATCATTCTTTTGTAGATAAAGACAAGTTTAATTTATGTAGGAAAATATAGACCCTAGAATAGCTTAAACAATTCTAAAGAAGAATAAAGTAGGTTTCACTCTACCTAATAGTAAGGCCTACTATATAGTAATTCAAAATATGTGGTATTGGCAGAGGGCTAAACACATAAAAGTGGAGCACAATACAGAACCCAAATATAGTCCCACATGAAAATATTCAATTGATTTTTCACAAAGGTGTAAAAATAATTCAATAAAAGCAGTTCAATAGGTTTTTCAATAAATGGTGCAGGAGGAATTGTATATCCATATGTAGAAAAGTGAACCTCTACTTAATTCTCCCACTTTATACAAAAGTTAACTCCTATATAAAATGGATCATAAGTTTAAATGTAGTAAAAGTGTAAAACTTTTAGGAGAAAACTCAGGAGAAAATCTGCAGGATCTAAGACTTGCCAAAGAGTTCTCAGATAAAACACCACAACCACAAATCATAAAAGGAGAAATTGATAAATTGGATTTTCTCAAAAATAAAACTTTTGCTCTGCAAAAACCCTGTTAAAATAATGAAAAGACAAGCTACAGACTGGTAGAAAATATTTGCAAACAAACAATCCAATTAGAAAATGGGCAAAAGACATGAATAGACATTTCACAGAAGAGGATACACAGATGGCAAATAAGCACATGAAAAGATGTTCAATATCGTTAGCCATTAGAGAAATGCAAATTAAAACCACAAGGAGATATTACTGCACACCTAAAAGAATGGGTGAAATAAAAAAAAAATAGTGATATCACCAAATGCCAGTGTGGAGGCAGAGAAACTGGAAAACTCGTACATTGCTAGTGGGAACGTAAAATGAAAATGCATATGACAGTTGATTGGAAAACTAAACATGTGCATACCATATGACCCAGCAATGGCATTCTTTAAAAAAAATAAAAAAGGCATTTTGGGATAATTTGGACAATTTATCCAAGAGTGGTAAAACTTATGTTCACAGAAAGACCTGTACATAAATTTTTATAGCTGCTTTATTCATAGTAACCCCAGACTAGAAACTAACTAGAAGCCCTTCAACAGGTGAATGGTTAAAGAAAGCAAAAAAAAAAAAACAAAAAAAAAACAACAAAAAAACAAAACCAAAATTGTGGTACATCCATACCATGGATTAATGCTCATCAATGAAGTGGAACAGAGTACTGATGCATGTGATAGCTCAGATGAATCTTATGGCATTATGCTGCATGGAAAAAAACCACTCTTAGAAAGGTCACATACAGTGTGATTCTATTTACATAACATTCTTGCAAATGAAATGACAAAATCATAGAAATAGAGTACAGATTAGTGGTTGCCATGGGAAGTGTCTGTGGCTATAAAAGGTAGCATAAGGGTTCCTTACGGTAGAGCTCTTCTGCATCTTGACTGTGGGAGTAGTTGTGTGAATCCACACTTTGAATAAAATTCCATAGCATTTCATTTACACATGAACGAGTGTATGTACAATGGGTGAAATCTGAGTAAGGTTAAGAGATTTCGTCAATATAAATTTCTTGGTTGTGGTAATAGACTATAATGATATAAGAAGTGACATTGGGAAAACTGGGGCTATTACTTCCGTATTATTTTTTATATCATTTTATACAATTGTGTGTGAATCTACAATTCTCTCAAAATGGAAAAAAAACTTTTTTTGCGGTAATATTGTTTTTCTCCATTCATTTAATATTAATAGAATTCTCATAATGAACCATCCATGACATTCTTGAATAAAGCCCAAATGAGTATGGCAATTGTTCTCTGTACTTCTCGATTTGATTGATTTTGTCTTCTAAAATGGTTTAGGATTTTTTACATTCATATACACAATTGAGATTAAACTGTAGTTTTCTTTTTCAGTGTTGTAAGGGCTTTACAAATGTAACCAGGAAACTTTCAGTCTTTTCCTCTGCTTTGGTTCAGTTTACATACCACGGAACTTCCTTGAAATTTTGGAAGAATTCACCCCAACACTATTTAGACCCTATAGCATTTCATGGAGCTAGGTCTTTGAAAATTATTCCAATGTCTTCCATTTTATTGCTATATTCAGTTTGTCAACGTTTTCAGCCAATCTTGTCATTTTGCATTTTCTTAGATTCTTCAATATTTCAAAATGTATTAGGATTGAATTTGTATTTGATATTATATTACCATTTTTAGATCTCTTTGATGGAGTTATAGCTCCTGTCTCAGATCTGCCTCATCCTAACCCAAACGTATAGGTTCTTCTTGTGCTTTCAGTTTTAGTTAGTTTTCCATGCAACCTCTAAAACTAACTGGAATCATTTTGGTGTCAGGAATCTCCTAGAGTTCTAATTATCTAATATATATTTCATATATACATACATGTTTACATATAAACTCTCACTGTCTACCACAATAAATTCTGATTGGATTAAAACATGGAATAGGAAAAAAAAAGATAAAGAAATTTTAAAGTCCTGGAGGAAATGTAGTTTATTTGATCTCTGGTTGGAGAAAGCTTTTTTCATCGTAAAAGCAAAAGAGAAAAAAAATTGGTATGTTTAACTGAACCAAAAAGCTAAAAGATAAATTCTGTATTTTCTTTTTTAAGATTTTATTTATTTGAGAGAGAGAACAGGAGTGGAGGGGAGAGGCAGAAGGAGAGGAAGCAGACTTCCCGCTGAGAGGGAACCTGACGCAGGGCTGATCCCAGGACCCTGAGATTATGACCTAAGTTGAAGGCAGGCACTTAACCGACTGAGCCACCCAGGTGCTCCCCAAAATTATTTTAAATACATGGTGCAGGAACTATGAGATATCCATAATCAACAAGGTGAACTTTGACCTTATTACATGAAAAAATTAACGCACAGGCCTAAATATAAAACCTAAAAGTACAATTTCTACAAGAAAACACAAGAGAAAAATCTTTGTGTCTTTGCCTTATACAGAGATATTTTAGATAAAAAAGCAAAATCACTATTCATAAAAGAAAAAAAAAGATAAATCTAAACTGGACTTCATCAAAATTAAAAACTTTCTCTCTCCAAATTACACTATTGCTAAGAAACAAGGACAAGCCACATATTGGAGAAAATATCTTTAAAAGCGTTTTTCTGAAGAAAGACTTGTAGCTGGCATATAAAGAATTCTCAATACTCGATAATAAAAAAACAAACAAACAAAAAATTCAATTAAAAGTGGGCAAGATATTTGAATAGACACTTCACCACAGAAGATATATAGATGGGAAACAAGCACATGAACAGATGCTGAAGATCATTAATGATTAGGAAATGCAAATTAAAACCACAATGAGATACCAGTACATACATATTAGAATGGCTCAAATTAAAAACAATGATCATCACATGTGTTGAGGGGGGTACGGAAGAGCTAGAACACTCATGCCCTGCTGGTACAAATGTAAAATGGTACCAATGTTTGGACAGTAGTGGCATTCTCTTAAAAAAGGCAAATGAAGTCCTGCCATGTGATCTGACCATCTCACCACTAGGGATTGATCAGATAAAATCACATGGAAATGTTAAGTCCATACAAAACCTTGTACACAAATGCTTATCCAGGTTTATTTGCTATAACCCCAAACCAGAAACAACCCAAATGCCTTAAGGTGTTTTACGGATAAACAAGATGTAATATATTCATACGAGGGCATAGTATTCAGCAATAGAAAGTGATGAATTCTTGATATATGCAACAATATGGGTCGTCCCCATATAATGCGGATTCGTGTTATATGTGTAATGTTTAAATCATTCCTTGTGGTTGTTATGCTGCTAATTCTTCTTAGATTCAATTTCCTAAGTGAACAAAATCAGAATTCCTCGGTAGGAATCTGTTTTTGAATCTGCACAGTTTGGCAATGCTCTACTTCTTATCAAGCTCTTTTTTTTCTTTTTTTTCTGATACCACTCGATGCCTCTGAACTACACTCCCCTTTCTGCTGCAAGTCACACCCCAAATCTATTTTCCTGTTCAGAGACAATTCTACATTTTCTTTCTTAGCAAAATAAGCACCTTGGTTTTAATGTCCTTCAAGGAAATCTCTGTATAAACTCAAGCAGTTAAGAGGTTTTTCCATCTGAAGTAACTTTTTGTGTATAAATGTAAGCGCACTGCTTTAAGAATCTGCTTGATTGGTGTGGGTTTACCCCTGTTGCTTTGACCTGCCTCTGTATTATTCTTTACTTGGCAATCATTCAAAATATTCTTCCTGTGTGCCTGTCATTGCTCTGGGTTGTAGAGAAACATAGTGGTGTAGAGCATGGTTATATTTTGGAAGGTCTACTTAGGTTGAGAGAGAAGGGTAACATCAATGCCCAGGAAGCTGCAAAGAAGATGCACACAGGGGGTTCAGAATAGGGGTGGAGGAATTCTCATCCTGAAGTGTTCTACTTTCTAACCTTTGAATGGAATGGGCAGTCAACAAATGCCATTGGCCACATATTCAGAAATTGTTTCATAAGTAGAATATAATACTCATGGAAATAAAAACATGTATCTGAAGTATAATTATTAAATATTGAAATGTTTCAAAGATGGGACAGAGAGATTTTAGTCTTTGAAAATCCCCTATATTTTCATTGGTTCCCTTGCAACATGGTACCTGGCTAAGATCTGATAAGGGAATTCATAGATTTCTGGCACTTGGAGTATGGTTGATTAGACAATGTGAATGCCCTCTTGGTACAAACACCATAAAAGCTAGCTATAACTTAATGAGAATTCTTTCAATGCAGCCGGCCTTGAAAATGGAAACTCTCCAGATACCAGAAATTAAGAACAGTATCTTAAGTGGACTGAGAAAACATAACGAAACTGTCTGTGTAGAATGCCAAAAAAAAACAAGCATTTGCAACCAAAGTTGCAATTCAGACATTTTCAGAGATGCAGTGTTTGGACCACTCACGGGCATCACTGAAGAAGGGCTACTTTAGGAATAGAAAAACTGAGCCCTACAGTAAGCAGAGAAATGCAAGAGAAAATTTACAAACACACAGATGAAAGCCATATAGTAATAAAATAATCATTAAAAAGAGAATCGTAGCAGAAGAGGAAAACAGGTATCCAGACTTATTATAAAGCCACAGTGACTAAATCATCGTGGTGCTCATGAGAGAATAAACAATTTGACACCTAACGTCAAATCAGGAACTCAGGACCAGATGTATATACGTGTGTGTGCGCGTGTGTGTTTGTGTATCTGTCTCTGTATCCGTTCTTGATTATGTATATATATGCGTGTGTGTATGTGTTTGTGTGTGTGCATACGTGCACATGGGAACAGATTATAGTGACTTTGTATTAAGCTGGGATGACAAATAATGAGAGATACATGCACTTGTTGATGAATGGTACAGGCACAACTGAGAGGTGGAGAGATTGAAAAGACTGGATTTTAACCTTACACTACGGGTTTTTTTTTTTTTCCTATTTATTTATTTATTTATTTGAGAGAGGGAGAATGAGCAGTGGGGAGGCGTGGACAGAGAGAGAGAGGGAGAAGCAGGCTCCCTGCAGAGCAGGAAGCCCCATGGTGGGCTTCATGTGAGGCTGGATCCCAGGACTCAGAACTCATGACCTGAGCAGAAGTCAGCCACTTAACTGACTGAGCCACCCAAGCACCCCTACCTCACACTATTTTCAAAAAAACATTATGGATGGTCAAGTACTCTAAATACGAAAAGTGAAGCTAAAAGTTTTAGGAGAAAATACAAGAGAATATACTTTTGACATGGTGTTTAAGTATTTCTTAAATGACAGTGAGACAAGACCTACTGCCAGACTGATTTGTCTCTACAAAGACAGTATAAAAGATTAGTTCAAAAGCCAAATTTGAACAAGCTAGATCATCATTAAAAATAAGCATCCATGTTATAGGACTAATACCTTCAAGTAAAGAAAATATGTAAGCCTTAAAAATAAGTAGGTGTAGAAAGAAAATTTCCTGATGAGAATAAATTGAAAAAAGATGATGGTGTGATTTGGTGGAAAGAACAAAGCTGCAGAATCAGGTCTCCCTACAATTAAAAGCCCTATTCATGGTGTCACTGCACCGGGACAGAACGGCACGTCTAAGTCTGAGTTATTACTTCGTCACATTGTTGTGAAAATTATCATCATAGTGACACTTTTTTTCATTCGACAAACACTCAGGGCTTACCATGGAACACAACAGACCTACTCTTGCTTCCCTTTATTTCACACGCAAAGAAACTAAGGTATAAAGAAGCTAAGGACCTTCTCCGAAGTCTGATGACTATTAAGTGTCAGGATTGGGACTCAAACCCTGACTGCGGACTTGGACTTCAGAGATGCTACTCCAACATGCCCTTTCTCAATTAAAAAAAAAAATTGTGTATATGTATGTTTGGGTGTGTGTGTATGTGTGTATGCATATGTGCACATGTACAGATATACACATAACATGCACACATGTGTCTATGTATAGAGCAGCAAGATTAGAGCAGCTTTGTGGAATAATAAGGATTTTTTAAGCTAGAATATTTGGATATTGGCCCTCTGAAAACGCTATGTATTTTTAATTTGTGAGATGACTCAGAGTAGTTTTGGGGTTGCAGTCCAAAAGGATTCTATCAAAAAATATAGAAAAAAATGTCCCGAAAATATTGTTATCAAATGGGAATCAGTAGGAGTCCAGTCCTTGAGAGCAGATTTTGCTTTTTTTTTTTCCTGAAGAAAGGAAGTTGGCAATTTGCCTCATTAATTAAGTCAGAAAAAATTCTTGTGCTGCAACAAGCACCAGATGCATACTTTTAAGGCTTTTTCTTTTCAGTATAATGAACTAGTGTAGACAAAAATGCTCCTGTAGACTAAAGGGTACACGTAAATGCCAGTTCGTGGTTGAGAAGAATAGATTTTCCGACTTCGTCTTTCTCCCACACGAGAGCAGTTCCATCTCGCTTGCCTTCCACCTCAGATCACATATGTCTGAGGACGCCTCAGTTCCTGTCCTCCACCTTCCTCAACCTGGGACCTAATTTTGGGGTCTTTGTTTGGACTTTAAATATAACATTTCCACCAATCATTAAAGCTCACAGATATTTAAGTTTTAGTGGCTTGCACTTTCATTAGTGGGATGAATATCATTTTTCCCCCCTCCTGATCAAAGAAATAACAGACTGAGCTGTGGAAGCTTGACTGTGGGGTCTACCTTTGGCTCTGAAATAGTATGGATATATGGTTTGTTCAGGGAACAATGTCTTTGGAAAATATAGAAAACGTCTGGGCCAGCCTCTTCCCCTGAAGTAAACATAATCTCTCTCCTTTTCACCCGAGATGCCTGGATGCCAGGGTCTTGGTGAACATTCCTGAGGTCGCACATCTCCTGTACATCTCCATCGCCCCTGGCTTCAGGATCAGGCTCTTCCTTGGGTGCCGGGCACGCCGGGAAGGTGCAGTGGTGAGCTAGAGCGAGTTCTCCATGCTCACGGGAGGAACAGGATGGAAAGCTGCTGACAGGAAAGCTGGCTGGAGACGCCGGGCGCTTCAACGTGAATGGACAAGCCGAACCTGTATTGACAGCTCTCTCTGTGAGCAGCTTTCGTTCTTTCTAGTGACATTGTAGGGCCACTGTGAGTGTGCAGACCATGTCTCCAAAGTGTCAACCTCATGGTTTGGGGAGGACTGTTTGTCTATACCAGCTAGCAGTAAGTGGGCAATCATTGTACATCATCTCCCCGCTCTCCTCTCCCAGGTGTGAGCAGGTGGTGGAGGTGAAAACAAAAAACAAAAAACGGGACATAGCACAATTGTTACAAATACGTGTGCTGAGTCAGAAAGTGCTGGGTTTGCACACCCTTTCATCTCCTCTTGTGTGATGTTAGAAAGTTGTCTAACCTCGGCTATGAAATAAGGGTAATAATAACTGCCTCTCTAGTATTCTTGGGAGGATTAGCTGGAATGGTGTATGCCATGTGTCTGGTGCATAGTAAGTCCACGATAATGATAGTTGCCTTGAGTAGACAACTAAAAGAATTTCCTTTCTGTGATGACATAAAGCACTCAAAAAACAACAACAACAACAACAACAAAAACCCATTCCTTTGATTATATATTCCGACATTTAAAAATATAATGTATTAAACTATGAACTCGCTGCAACTGCCATGCGATTAAAAAGGTAATTGGTCATCATCAGGGAATCAAAAATTGCTAAACACATAGAGTTTGCAAAATTTAAATGTAGTGATATTGGGAAATCACTGGAGAATACTGAAGAAGTAGCTCGTTATGTAGGACAGGATAGGTTTTCTCCATACAAAGACAATCTAATTCTTAATTTAAGTCAGTTTTAGTATTAGGATTTGTAGTGATTCACATTTTCTGGGCAACTGACATTTATTGTACCTCCTACCTTTTTTTTTTCTCCCCCACCCCACAAAAGGTGAGATTCACAAACGAAGAGATGTTCACTGGGAAGAAAACAGTACAGAAAACTGAGGGTCTGAATAAATCACCAATCGGGATAAACCAGTTACTTACATTTACAGATACAGTGTCTTGTGGTTAGAGAGAATCCATTATTCATGGGCTATTTATTGGAACAAAGTTTTGGCAGTGTAATTTTCCCTCGTAACTGCCCAAATGAACTATCGTGCCATCTTTCCTCCCTAAAAATCACATTGTAAAAGGAAGGCAGAGAAGGGACAGGTAAAGGTGAAGCCGATGTTCAACTAACATTTTTGTTTTAAAAGTAAAGAGAGCAGGGATTTCTGTAGCTTGTTTGAAAAGCTGGAACTTTTAGTTCTCTGCCAGCAACCACAGCTGAAACTGACAAGGTCTGACATCTCCCCTGCTTTTCCTGCTCCCATTTTCTATGAAAATACTGTAGACACTGGATCAGGAAAGACAGTGGAGCCTTAAAATAATCAGTCTTTCAATTTGCCCCGTGTTAGTTTCCATAGGAAACAAAAGTGGGAACCGTAGCCGGCAGCAAGCAACTGTCTTGTTAGAACCCTCCCTTGTCGATTCAGCTGTGGTTGTTGGCTGAAATCTGAAAGTGGCATTTTTCAAAAGGCCCTTTGGCTTCTGAGTCTATGGAGTTTTCACTTTGGAAAGCAATAAAAACGAATGGAAAGAAGTGAAAATTACTTCCAACACCAAGTTTTCATATACCTTAGGATACTATTTCTCATGCAAAGGACTTTTTCATTTCTCTGCCTTGTAGTTTATGTATGAGAACTGAAACGCATTTTATAAAAGCAAAAAAGATACATCAAAAATGAAACCATGCATCTTTGAAAGGTTAAATCCCAGATCTTGGATGTGTGCTACCTTAACCGTCAACCTTATCATGTGAAATTGCTTACATAAACATTCCATTTAGGGAGGTAGCTCGGTTTCCATTGGAACACCGTCCTCGGTTCCTTCATATTTTACAAACACATTCCAATTTACAGATGCTGGACAGACCGCCACAGAAGAAAAGGAGAGAGGATTTATTAGAAAACACCACCAGCCGATGGAATTTAAAAATTTTTTTAAATATAATCACTCGGAAGAGAATATGATTCCAAACTTTATGGCTGAACAGGAACTCAAGCACTAATTCTTATACCAGTGTAAAATAAAGAAGTCTCAAAGCCATCATCATCTTGTGGGGTGATGATTTCATTGGGGAGAAAGCATTTCATCAACATTCACTGCTCTGAATTAGAGTCCAGTGGCATAGTCATTCTTAGACAAAAGTTTTATGAAAAATCTGGGAGGTTTGATAAATGCCACACAAAGGTAACTGTAAATGATGGGTCATGGCTTCTCTGCTGTGGTCATCAAATTTATGTGTGTCCTTAAGAGGGGAAAAATCCAACTGTACTGAGAGGTAGAGTGGGGAAAAATATAAGGAGGAAAAGATTGGACATATTTACACAATGTGGGTGGAGAGTCGTGCATCTGATACGTGCTTAAACCAAGGAGTAATCCACCAAATCCACCTAAGTATGTTATGTAATACATCTGTGAAAACTCTGTACTTTCGCTTTCTCTTTGATTTTTCACCTACAGCAGCAACAACAGCAAGGACCACAGTAAGAGGACGTGGCTCTGATTCCACCTTTCAGTTCAACATTGAAGCACACTGTAATTTTTGCATTTAACCTTTTCTGTTTTACTTTAGAATATTTATGCATAAGAAATAATGTTCTTTAAACTTATTTCCCACTCCTATCACCTGGGGGCATTAGTGTTCACATATCTTGCTTTTTTTTTTTTTTTGTCAAAGAGGAGACCATGTTTTTATATACATTGAGATATCTCTCTATTTGATTGAAAAATTTTCTGGCAATTTTTTTTTTTTAAATAGCAAGCAAGGCTTGATGGGGAGCAAAACTAAATATTAGGATTGGCCTGTGAGAAAGAGCCTGTAAATTGGAAGTGAGAGATTTAGAAAGAACAAGACCATTCTGAAGGAAAATTCTCTGCTTCTCTACATCAGGTGTCTGGTGTTCCTTTCAAGTGATGCCAAACAATTCGTATGTAAGTAGGATTGTAATAATGGAAACACTGTTCAACTCGCCTACTTTTCCTTCATAACTCATCAATGCCTCTGCTATGGGTTCTTCATAGGGTATCCATTAGGACTATGCACTAATAATAGTTTAATGCCCCTACACCCAGTTATATATCCCCCTGAACCAGTGTCTGCCTCTCTTTCTCTCCCTCCCTATGAATTATGTCTAATAAAATAGAATATTCTAACAGAGAGGATTAAAAAGGCAACAAACCTCTCCCTTCCCAACGTTAAAAATTACAAAGAGGAACTGTAATGCAACAGAAATAACCAGAGTGGGTTGGGGTGGATAACGATGTAGGTGGGGGTGGGGGGGTGAGTATCAGCCCTTCAGTCCATCTTTTATCATTAATAACACCACACCCGGCACAAGAGAAGACACTGCCCGCCAGAACAAACCCACATAAACACCCAAGATTTTATTAAACAACCTATTTTAGAACTTAAATCATTAAAATCCATCTCCATGGGCTCTTCAAAAGGGCCGTCTGTGAGAAATAATGGATTGTCTGCAAACTTTTATCTTAGCTATTGCCTCTAGAGTTGTGCTATTTAATTATTAAAATGTGGTATTAATGAAACATGCAATCCTGGGAAGGAAACTACTTTTATCGTTGCACATGAAAGACAAAAATTTAATATACTGAGTACACTGTATACACATTACAAATATATTTGCATTCACCTTCCAAATAGCGAGCCCCCCATCTTCCCCCTCCCCTCCTTTACAGCTGCTCAATCTGCAAGAATGTGCAGAAGTAATTTATCTGAAATGGCCACTATTGTTCTTGATTCTGATTTGATTCCAAAAAAGCCAAATAATAGAAACCATTTTGAACATCTATTTTGTGCACCTGTTGTGCGGCATTATGATACGCTGCGGTTTTCATTTACGTCACATCTCTTGACATGCCTTTGATACACCATGTTGCTTTGCTCAACAAAAATCCGGCGTGCTGGAAGCCAGTGCCATCCTATTCTATTAACAAAATGGCCATGGTGAATGCTACTGTCTGAGAGCTCTGGAAGGAAACAGGGGCACATGAACCTAGCTGCTAGCCATTTAACTAACGTTAAGTAGACTGAGAATAGCTGAACAGCCTGGAGGGGCTCAATATACAAGATATTAATGCCGCTAATGATGGTGACACTTAGGCAAAACAAGAGGACCTCGGTAGTTTCACTACCCACCCCCCCCTTGTTGCACTGGTCTTTGAATGCGATGCCAGGAGAGAATCCGAATGGTTTTTCAGCTCCACTCCATGTGTGGGCTGGTTTCTTTGTGGATCAACTCCAGAAGGCATGGGATCCCGCATTTGCTGTTTTTCAAGCCTGCAGCATCATCTTCATTTACATTTCAATGTTATGGCTCCCACCCTTTCAAATACTTCTACAGTAGCTTCTTACCTTAGCTTCCCTGGCTAATGACACCACTACTGTATGAAGACTTAACAGCAACCAAAAAGGGTTGGCTGTGACATTTTGTGGGCAAGGGGACCACAGGCTTTGCGTTGCACCGCAGACACATGGATTTTGAAGTAATGAAATACCCAGGCTGCCTTGGCTGTCCGCCGTGTTTATCAGCACGCTCTTCCATGCTGAGTGTGATCGTGCCCATGCTTCCATTGCCCAGGTACGTACCTGTTGCCATCTTTACTTATGTCAAATGACCGTAATGCCAGGATTCTATGGCACTGAGATTTGATCGTAGCCCGTTAGGGTGAAAGTGTCAGGAAGTTGGTGTGCTTCACAGGTGGTGTTTGTGAATCCTAGGAAGTGACTCCGTTCAAAATTCTGAAGAAGATGGAAGCTGTCTAACTCACAGAATCTTAGCGTGAAAAGAGACCTCTGAGGTCACACCCAGCTTTGTCCTAATGGAAGAATCATCTCCCCTTCAGCGTCTTTGACAGATGGTCTTCCAGGTTCTGTGTGAACTTTCCCTTGAAGGGCAAATTCTGCTTAACAAAGCAGTCTGCTCTATTTGTAAATAGCCCTAATTGTTGGATAGTTTTCCTTTACGTGTAGCTGAAATCTGGGCCTTTCCCAGGAGAACTAGATAAGGTGTGCAGAAGAGTCGAAGCTAACCAGGGCCCCCTTTGTGCCTGTGGGACCTCCTTAGTCATGCGGGGCCCCATGCTTGGTTTAAGGTTCTGCTGGCATTGTCTTGAAATTCTTCATCCTTGTGAAAGTTTCATGTTGTTGTGGGTCCTACAATCTATGTAGTCGATCCTGCCAATTGTGATTTGAGATGAGGGACCAGTAAACACTCTTACACAGCATGCTTTTGGGGGCTACTGATGTTATTTTATTTTCCTATCTATCTATCTATCCATCCTCCTATCTATCTATCAATCATCTATCTATACATCTTGTCAGCACAATTATGCAATATTCTTTGGACTTCCTTGTGCACCAGTTTCTAATTCATGGATCCCCTCCCCCCTTTTCCAAGTGCTTCCTCCCCTCATGTTGCCCTCATGCCCCTTAACTCAGTGGGGTGCCAGGATGGGTAGGAATACAAACTTGACTAACGCACCATCTCTGAACTTTAGCATTATTAAGCTTCTCTCTCCTTCGCTTTTGAAATACTAACTCAAATCCTCCCTGCCAATCAAAGGAGAAGGACATGTTTTGGCTAAGTTAAGTAGGGTCTAAGCTAACAAGTAACATCATCAGAACACTTGGTTTGAATGCTGATTCATGCTTCTTGCTGATTCTGTGACTTTGAAAATGACACTTACCTCAAATGCCTTCCTTTCCTCCTCAGGCCTGCCTGCCTCCCAGGGTTGCAGCAAAGCTGGACTGAGTGAGCCTGGGGTTTTACTGAATTCAGGCATAGAGTTTCCTGGGGGGTGTGGGAGGGAAGCCTAGAGCTATGTCCTTTCCATTCCACCCTGTTGCAGAGACCCCCGAGGAACATCTTGGAACCACCCCCTTCCCCCCATCAGACCACTCGCTCACAGTGAATGCAAGCTTAGTGTTTTTCTCTTGGTTTTGCCTGCCGTTCTTCAGGGACCCTGTATCATCTGGGGGTATATGGAAGAAATTCTGTGAAAAGTTTTCAAGGAAGAGTGAAACTACTAGAACCTTTTGAGATAGTGAGAACTGAACATAAGTCATTATTGTAAGTCATTATGGGTGGGTTATTTAAAGCCTGAGCAGTAAAGCTGGGAGAGTCATCCAATAGCAAGAGAGAGATAAAGCGGGCACACTCTGTTCCAGCCAGGATTGTATGTGTAGCGTGGACATGGGAACCGCACGTGAATAACTTAGAGAAGCCAACATTCCGAGAGATTGGGATATAAATTATCTCCTGAAAAACAGAATCTAAACTCTCTGCTGGTCAATAAAACAAAGAATATTGGGATATCTTTATCTCTATTCTCTCTCTCTATTTATCTCTATTCTCAACAAGGACACATCATTTTTATGAGATATAAATATTCCACTCTCATGAAAGTCTATTTCAACAGATATGATGGAAAATGCATTAAGGGATCACAATTTGTTAAAACCTATCATTATGGCCGAGTTTATTATTATATGTGAATTTTATTACAACTCTGGTTTTCCTCTACTAGTTAGTGAAATAACATTCAGTTATAATTAAATCAAAAACTTTTTGGTAATAAAAATTGAACATTTCTTAAAAGATAAATGAAAGTGCTTTAGAAAGACGTTTACATATAAAGTATTATTTTCTTAAAAGTAAATAGCCAAAAAAAAATAGCCATGTTTGGATTAAGAAAAAAAAATCCATCCCCTAATTTGACATAAGAAGTATTTGGAGATTTTAATATTGCACATACAGTTTTCAAGGCACAGTTGAGTGACTTGGAAATATTTTCAGGAGAGTCACACTTTTGGAGTGAAAACATTTTGGTGTTTATTTCAGATGAATAATCTTGCTCAGATTCCATATTTTCACCTTAAGTTATCCTAACTGGTGATCTGGGGATTTCTCAGAACAGGACCACATGCATTCTTTGGGAGGCTAGAACCCTGACCACAAGCAGCCCTTTTCATGAAAGTAAATCACTTGCTTCCTTATCTGTAAGAGTTTGACAACTATCAAGGCCTCTTGTCAAGAATGGAAGAGAATAGAGGGGGAAAAAATGAGCCTGGTGTTTCTGTATGTCCCCTCTAAGATGGTATCTTCCTTAGGCTCATATGATTTTCTGAAACTGTGCTGTGTGGGCCATTGCACCCCCAGAAGGAGACCACAGTCAACAGCACCATTCACAAAGTTGGCTGCAGCCTAGTGGTTAGGACGCATTTGTCAATTGTTCAAGAACCTTGAGCTCACAACAGTGGACCCAGGTCATTGCCAAATAGCATTCCGGTTAAGTAAGTGTCAACACAGATCTGTTTCAGGCAGAAAGTTGAAGCAATAGATCGTGTGTAAGTGTGTGAACTCTGAAACATACAATTCTTTGTGTATGATCACAAATTTCTGAAGAAATTGTTTCCCACAAGGGAAAAAAAAGATAATTTTTTTAAAGAAAATGTCCATTTTATGTGTGAAACCCAGTTGGTAGGAGTGAGGTTTTTGTGTTTTTTTTGATGTAGACAACAGTGATTTTGTAATCAAATAAAACATTAAACTTTTAAAGACAGAAAGAATTTACCATGAGGAAGAAATGGGGAGCTAGAACAGCATATGTCATATGGAAGATACAATTTTAATCTTTTAACCATCTCCTTTCTTGCACAACAATTATCCAAAGGGAAATGGAAAGAAAAGCATTCTACTTTTTTTTTTTCACTTGCCCCAAATTATCTTCTCTGAAGACCAAGAATTACCTTGGTAGTCACTGTCTACTAGAAAGGTAAGAAGAACAATAAAAGACGAGTAAGTCTGTTGACATTCTACTTGGTTCTACAGTAGACGAGGCTGGCTGTACTTAATACAGAGTTTCAGGGCACCGTTCTCTCTGCCCTCACCTTCCCATGGTGTCCAGCCTCCTGTGTCACCTCCAGCAAACAGGGGAAGTTCAGCTCTGGATGCTTGTGACAGTCGCGTCTCTGATTCTCTCCGTCCTGTCAGTTGGGCAATTTATATAGAGAGATACACAATGTCTCCTGCCTCACTTCTTTTGTGATGTATCCATTTTCAGAAATGTTCCCATTTGGGAAAAGACCCTTTCCTGGTGTGGCCTTCGGGTACTGTCATGGGCTCCAAGGGCATGAAAAGGAATGCCCATTTTTCTCACGCAATCACTTTTCCCTACTTTCGCCTGGAATCTGGCACCATGCTCATTAATGGCTAATCCGATCTGTTCTCTCTCAGTCTGTAGCTCTGTTTCTCATTTCCCATTCCCACCATTTGTCTCCATTTGTCTCCATCTTTCTAAGATGAGAGAACCTATATGCCCACAAATGTCATGGTAGCCATATTACCAAAATGTCATTGGCCTCCTTGCTCCAATTTTTACTTGATTGAAAAGCAGAGTACCACATGATGCAAGACACTGCTTTCTACAAATGTCACAAAGATGTGGTCTTCCTAGGTAGGAAACATATATCTTTGGGAAAGTCTTTCTTGTCAACAGAGCTGTCTTTTTTGGGGGGAGTGGGAGGGGTTCTGTGAAAGTGTTAGAAGTACTGTTCCAGATGAGAAGAAGAAGAGAGATTTTTAAATGATTTGCCTAATCACATGGGCATGGTTGGTCTGTGTGGGACAGACAGGGGTCATTTGTCTTCCCTTCTCTCCCCAGGTCATGTGGAAGCTTGAGCTTATAAAGGCAACCAAGGTGAACTCGCTCATTCCACACAACAGGGTAGATCATTCACCACAGGGTGTTCTTGATAGTGCTCTGTCCACTCTAATTTTAAGCTTCTAAGCAATGGGAGTCCTACCACTTCCCTTGGAAGATTACCCTACAGTCTAATAGACCCAACATTAAGAAGATTTTCAATTGGTAATCAACCTAAATTTCCCTTTTCTTAATTTCATCCCATTACCCCAAACCCTAATCCCCTTGTTCCACCTACCTCCTCACCCTCATTAGTGTTTACACTCCCCAAATACTAATAGCCAGCTGGCAAAAAAAAAAAAAAAGTCTGCTCTCAGTCATTACTTAGCTAGTCCTCAGATAGTTACTTCTTGAAAAATATGTTTGTTCCCCCATATACTGCTCTCCTTAAAGGCATTCTTTAATATTAAGAGATTCAAGTATTTTTTAATAAGCCAAAAAAAAAAAGTGTGTAAGTGTAAAGCACAGCAGTCTGTAATGGGCTAGAGGAGAATAAATACATTCTTAATGCGGGCGGGCGATAATGGTATAGCTGAATTCACCTTCTTTTGCCCTTTACACAGACACAGAACAAACCATTTAAAACAATTGGTTGAAGCCTTTTTCCTCAAAGTTGTCGATTTCTATACTAGTTTTTTTTAAATAATACCATCCTTGCATGTTATAGATTAAAAGTGTTTTTCTGCTCTATGAAAACATTTATGATAATATATTATCTATCATAATCATTATTTTAATAAAAGCACTGACATTAATATGAACACTTTGTGTTAGTGTATAGGGTCATAAAATACTACAAGGTAGGAGCTATGTGAAAACCAAGCCTTAACTTAAGTCTCATTCATAACACGTGCTGTTCTTTTTTATTTTTAGACTACTTTACCAATTTGATTTACTGGTGAAGTGAAAAGACTACAATTTAACAGCAAACTCTCAAAACAATGTATGTTTTAAAAGTCGAGATTTCTATTCCTATTCCTCTGATGTTTCAAAATTCCCTCCCTTGTTTCTGTTTAGGAAATAATTAGATCCCTATAGTAGTGGTGGGGTTCTGCCTCTATCCTTGAATGCTGTGATATTTCTTGATTCTTTTGACTTTCATCTTGAATTTTAAGCTGTTTTTCTGCTTATATTTATGCTAACTGATACATGTCTTACATGAATAAACAAGCCCACGGAACAGAAGGAATATTACATAACTTTTGGAAAGTTATTCTATGGACCATACCCTAGGACAACTAACTCTATAAGATAGCATCCTCATGCTATCAACAGTTGGCATTGCTGAGACATTTATGTGCCTTTCTAGAAAACTTCTGGTGGATATCAGGAACATTTGTATCCATCACCAGATTAAATAACTTTCAGTTTCAGCACATGGCTGCAAGTCCAAGTCTAAGTAAGTGTTCACCATTCCTATGGTTCCTTCCTTAGGCTACGTGGTCCAATGTCAAGTATGTTTCACTGATTTTTAGGAATTTCTTGTTCCCATATTTGCTGGCAGCATGTAAGTTGGAAAAAAAACAGCAACTCTAGAAAACTTAAGTGAAAGAGGTGAATTCATTTAGATAGCACTGTGACATTTCAAGACATTAAATGTAAAGAGTTGACCAAATAGGTCTGCAGAAGGAGAAGAAAGGTGGCCAGTTTCTAGGTCTTCTGAAATGTGGCATATAGTTGATGTGTCCTCTGCCCTCTTGACATTACTGTCACTCAGATCCAACAACCCCCAGCAAGTGGGCTTCTCGGTTTTAAATTTCATATTCTGGGGAAAGAGAATCTGGCTTTATTTGCGCCCCCTGTTGAGATGAGCTTATGAAATATGTCAAGGATACATATTACATCAATAATCCATACATCAAGGATCCATCCCAGAGATGGAGAAATTGTTGCAAAAAATCCATACATAAAAGAAGTCTAATCTTCTAGAGCCAAAGTTATATTGCATGGCAGGTACTGAAGATTAATTTGACACATTGCAATCAGTATTTGTTCAACATTACTTCCCCCTCTTTTTCTGAGATTGGCACATGAAGTTTCTAATATTTCTTTGGGTTATTGGTGGTAGACATTTATGTGAAAATCTAGAATCTCTTAAGTGTAGCTGGTTGCAAAATTGTCATCGCAAAACAAGTTATATATAAAGTGAAAATATAATTTATTTTCTTTATTTTGGTTGCAGTTCATCTTGGCTTCTTCCTGAGCCCTCAGTCAGTCGTGAGTGAGGGTAAGGGAGAGAAATTAATTAAATGTCCAATCAAGTTTGGAGCTGTCAGGCCTGATCATTTCAGCCGTCTTTCTTAATTGGTGTTCATTCTTCCACTTGGATAAAATGCCCATTCTCTTCTGTATTTGCCCCCTTCGTGCTTCTCTCTCTAAGATGACATTCTGCTGTGTGGGGAAAGGTGGCTACAATTTATGAATTCTACTGGCCTTGGGAATAAAGTAGGAATTCTCGGATTCCCATGGTAGCTTCGTAATTTCTTCCAGCCTTCTCCTTGCTGAGTCCACTGTGTATCTGGTCCCTCGATGCCTGCTTGCATTCCTGGAAGGAGTCCGGTGTTAGTGAACATGTGATTCTTCATTTCGGCTTGGACAGAATTGATAGGGGAAGGGCGTGTAACTTCTCCTGGTCATATGACCTGAGTTCATCCCTGTCTGCCTAGAGAATTGCTTCCCTGCCATGTACTCCAATGAGCTCAGGGGCCAGTGCCTCCTCTGGGGCCATCTTGCCCTGTGACAGCAGCATTCACCTCTTACACAACCAGGACTAGCCAGGGAAGCTCAACCACAGGGCCTCCCTCTATCCGATCAGATGACTAGGGCAACTGCCATTTTGATGTGGGCTTTATAAGAAACATTATATCCATTCTTCAGTGTTTTAAGGACAAGCATCATATGAAAAATGTCCAGTGCTGTACCTTAAACACTCAGGTCCTGTGTATTCTGGACATTCAAATTTCCTGGACACCTTCATGAGATAAAAATATTGAGGCCTTAAGATTATGTCCATGTGCATGAAAGTCACAGTGTACAAGGATATTTCTGACCATACCACTTTTGATTTCATAGGTCAAGTAGCAGTCTTGTCTCTAATAGTAAATTTAGATTTCAAATTGTTCAGGGATGAATTTACTTGACTCTCTCCCCAAGTCTGCTGCACTGTGGGGATTTTTCCAAGCTGCCTAAGTCTTAACAGAAAATCCAAATGTTCATAGTTCTTGGTGGGTTTTTTGGATAGTAGTCTTTAAGATTATCACACACATCTAAATAGAGGTTTTTTTTTTCAGATTAAAATCAGTATAGTACATTGCCTCTCTATTAAATGTAACTATTTTTATAAAAACAACATAAACTGTTTTATTCCAAATCTAGCATGATACTTTGAGAAGTGACTCCAAAGATATTCTTTTCAGTGGTACCTCCTCAGTGCCTAGTGTCTGGATTCTGGCTTGCATTCTCTTTATTGTTTCTGGTTTTCATTTACCAAGTCTACAGAGATGAAAAATAAACTTTCCATACCCGGGAAGTCATTACAGAGTATGAAGAAATTGAATCTCTTTTCTTATCTTGTCTGGACCCTTTCAGAGAACGCTACGCTTTTCCTTCCCCTGTTCCTTGTGATGCTCCTCTAGCTAGATCTTCTTAGGACTCTTGGGTCCTCACCATCTGGGATTCTATCTAGACCTGTTTGAGACTGTTATGTAATTTATTTCTTTGGACAAATATGCATGTGTTTTCAGTAGATTCACATGCCTAGGAAGACTGTGGGCTCCAAGTGGAGAGCCTGTGGCTTTCAAACCTCTTTCTTTCCTCCATGTGTGATGACTTCTAGGTGGCGCAGAGGCAGGCTCCAGCCAGTGAAGGGGTCTCCTGTTCTTCTCCTTCTATGCTCAACAGGGGCCATTTACTCACTCATTTGTTCTCTCAAGAAAGATTCCTTGAGTGTCCACTGTTTCCCAAGAGTTAGGAGGGGTCAACAGAAAACAGCAATCTGTCTTTGGCCACAATGTACATTTAGCCTCAGTCAGTGTTCTTTCTCTTAATTGTAGAGGGATCCAGATAATGAGATATGGAAGGTCAGATTGTGGTCACCACAAACATTAGCAAATAAAAGACTCAACTCACATGCCGCGCACCACCATTACAGTCGTTATCTTCAATATTTTTATCAAATTATTATATTAAGTGCTTGCAGACACACCGAGTTCTCATGGTTATGGAGTACAAGAACTAAAACATGGAGGGAGAAAGACATGGCAGACACCAAAGACAGAGATGCATAGACTTATGGAAAGCAAACATTGGTTCTTCATTGAGGTCATTTCCAAATGACATGATACAATAATTTGTTTCCTGCAGGTGAAATCCAGGATGAACTCATTAATTAATAAAAATATCATATGGCTCAATGCAAACTTTTGGCATATTTGACATGTGTATGATAAATCAAACTATAGTGTAGAATTCTGTCTGCTAGATATATGTATTGATTTTTATCTTCAAAACAAGCTTTGAGACTCTTCTTCTTTTTTTTTTTTTTAATATTTTATTTATTCATTTGACAGACAGAGAGAGACCACAAGCAGGGGAGCAGCAGGGAGAGGGAGAGGGAGAAGCAGACTTCCCACAGAACAAGGAGCTCGTTCCTGGGATCCTGGGATCATGACCTGAGCCAAAGGTAGATGCCTAACCAACTGAGCCACCCAGGTGCCCCTGAGACTCTTCTTAATAGCATAATTGCTTCAGTCTCTCTGTCTTCTTCTCTGTATGTATGTGTATAAATATATATATACATACATAAGGTAGATATATAGGCCTATGTATTTTTATGGACACATGGATCCTTCGTGAGTACCTTGTTTTCCAAAACTAGTGTTTGTGTTGTAATTTTTAAAAAGGTATTTGTTCTTAGCTAAATGACTGCATTTAAAAAAAAAAAAAAAGAAAAGCTTACACAGCAACGTAACAGATTTACTTTTTAAAACAGCCATTTGGTTATCAAAAAGTCCCTATAATGCCAATAAGTGGCCCCTATAAGAACTTTTACAAAATAGACAAAATACAAATCTGGGCTTTTTAATATCATCAACTAACAAGCTATAAAATAACCAAGTGGTTCTGTTAGCAAGGGTAGAGCAAAAAGACTTCCTGTTGGGTAATATTGGAAATTATCCATCTGTCAGTCCAAACTCTACCAGTGGTGCCCATACTGCCATTTTCCTCTTCCTGGTGTAAGATTGCACCATCTTTATCAAACAACATCTTATGCTGTTTTCAGGCCACTTTTTTGGCCACATCTTCTTTGACTTTTACTTTATTCTTCAACCTGTTGTACATGGTAAATAGGGGAGCTCTCAACAAATTACTAAAGCTTTTGAAGAATCTCTTTTCCCAAGGATAACAGATATACAATGGTGAACTTCAAGATTTTGTGGTAAAAAAGAAAATGTATTGTAATGACAAAACCCTCACTCACTGAATGTCAAAAATGGCATCAAGAACTCACCACAGACCATTGGGATGGCTGAAACATGGATTTATGAAAGTTAATTTTCTGACCTTCTGCCAAGTTATGTGACTTATTTTATTTCTGTGGGTGAGTGGATGAAGGTGGGTGAGTGGATGGGATCCCTATGCTAATTAGTATTTTTAAAATTATTATTATTCCTCTAAATCCTAGGTGGAAAGACTTATGCTGTGCCCAGAGTGAGAGCCCTTCTCCTAAGCAATTTATTTTCATTTACTGTCTATCCCTCTTTACCAGTTTGCCATAATCTAATTTAGATTAATGATACGTCGATAAGTAAGCCGGGGGAAACTTCTTTTCCTTATGGGACCATATGAAGGGGTTCAGGGCAATGACAACTCCAAGGAGAACCTGACTGGGCTTGAAAGGAGAGCTCCTACCACCGTCAGCCTCCCTGGCACTTGACCATTGTATCCAGAGCCATTTCTGAGAACATCACAGCAGGTGGTCCCAACTGTCAGTACATTCTTCAAAAGGTGGGACAAGTGAAGGAGAGCATTTACCACGATGCCATCTCTAGTGAGATGACTCCAGATGAAGGTTGTCCCTTTAACAGTCATCATGTTTAGCAGCTCTTCAGCAAACACCACAATGCATTTTATAAAACACATCAAGTTGGCAAAGCAGTTCAATCCCATTGGAAGAGAGTCTTTATTTTATATTTTCCCCCTTATCTAAAATGGGCAATTGCTTTTCTGCCAAATAGGCTCAAAAGGGCCATGAAACCTAAAGTCCTTCAAAGCTGTTAAACGCATCCTCAAATTTACAATAAAATGCAACATGACAAATCTTCCAGTAAAAATCTCTGGAGCATCATCGCAGCCCTTAAACAATTTTTCTTTAAGTTAGTATTTTAGTATTCAGCACCTTGAGGAACAGGGAAGGCAAACGTGGGCAAGGAGAACAAAACAAAACAAAAACCAAAACAGGGAAAAAAAAAAAAAGCCACCACCAACAAAGACAGTGGGGAAAAAAAATGCAAACAGCCACGCAAGCTATTAAACATATGCCAAAGTAAACAATCGGTGTGGGTTTGCCATGGCTGTGCCCTGCAGGTAGAGGACAGGCAGCACGGGAGCAAATAGAAGGGGAAAGAGAAAGACGAATGGAAGGGGAAAGAGAAAGAGGAGTGGAGGTGCCGCGAAGCCTAAGAGCAGGACGGCCTGATTGTGAGCCTTAAGACACACCATCAGCCATGCAAAACAGGACATACCTTTCTGGCTTGCTGGTTCTGTCGGCTGAGACAAAGCAGTCCTATTCACAGCAGGAGGCCAAATCAAAATGAAATTTTATTTAGTCTGCACTGTCCCCAGATTGGGTTTCAGAATGACTGCTTTAGGAGATAGCAGGGATGTGGCTGATGCATGCTTTGCATATGAAACTGCAGTAGGAAAAGAAATCTACATAATCAAAAAAATCTGTGCTCTGTGTATGTGACAAAAACCCCGGACGCCAGTGATTTCACTGCAGTGTGGGTTTTCAGGCAGGCCCTTTTGGGGTGAAACGCATTAAAAAAAATGTCTCATACAATATTAGCAACAAATAGTAAGAAATCTGTAATGCTCGATGAAAATATATAGATTCCTGCTTACAACTCTGCCACATCGAAATCAGTGTGATTTTTCAGTACGATTATGAAGGCATCAAAAATTTGTGGGGGAGACCAGATCGAATTTTAAAACACGAACAGATTATTTTGAGGGGGGTTGTTCTGATGCTTACTCTACTTCTGAACCTCCACAAAAAAATGAAAAGCTGAAGTCTGATACAATACTGAAATTAACACTGAGAGCCCCCTTGGACTTTTCTCTGGCAAGACATTTAACTCATTCATATTTAAAGACTATTTTTAAAAATAGGGAAAATATCTTTCAAAATGCTGTTTAGCTGCTGGAAATATTTTTAAAAATCAGGAAAAGAGATTGTAAAATGTATGTAGAATGCATATCAGGGAATCTTTGAAAAAATAATAATATATATGTTATCTTTGAGAAGATAATATATAATCTTTGAAAAAATTATACACACACACACACACACACACACACACACAGATAAACTATGTTCTTAATACAGGGTTATCACTGGCCTTGACCAGGAAAGGGAAGTGCTATGCAAAGTACAGTGAAACAAGGGGGCAGAATAGAGCTTCTTGATAAATATATATTATTTCTCAAAGAAATACTTATCCCAGCTTGATTTTGATAGATCAGTTCCTTGAGGTTGGATGCTGCCAATCATTTTCTCCAAAGAGGAAAAAAAATAAAAATAAAAAAGAGATTGAAAGAAAGAAAACCTACCTGTATAAAATGGTAGCAAAAAAGACCAGGCAGTCTCTCCCACTGCACAGTGCTCTGAAAAACATGGACAGTCATCATTCTGTTTTATGAAGTATTCCTAAGGACAGGAGGAATAAGAAATCTGCCCATCTGAGCTCTGAGGAGGTCCTCTCCAAGCCAGAACCCAGAGCAGCAGAAAAACTTCTCTCAATAATGAGATACAAATAGCTCAAATAGTATGCTGCCACACAGCTCCAGCAGAACTCCCCAACTACGGAACTATGGACCGCTCCCCCCCCACCCTTAGAGAAACAGTCAAGACTAATTCTGTGATTCAGGTTTGGACCTAATTTCTTAGAAGAGCTTTCCCCTGCTCCAGCTTAGATTGGCGACCTGTCAATAATAATATTTACAAATGTAAAGGTCTCTTTAAATTGATAATTTTGCATTCGGTAAGATGGCATCGTGTTCGGCTGTGCACGCCACTAGCATAATTAAAGCCTAAAATCCAAATAGAGCAAGGCATTTGTTTCCTTTTACGCTCCAGGACCACCGCATCCAGGTCTCCCTATAACAAGGGCACTGCAGTCCTTCTCTGTTGCTTGCAGGCAAGACCCTCTCTTGCCTTGGTTTTCTATTATATCATAATTATGCAGATAGTTATGAGGCAGGAGTTTTGCCTGCGTAGTATTTTTAGTGACAAGACACCCCTTTTCTGAGGAACGGAAAGATGTTAATTCTTAACAAATCTTATATCCCCCAAATTCAGTGCACCTGGCATTCACTTTCTACCTAATAAGCATCCGTGAATATGCAAATGTTCAGTGTCTCAGTAACCTCATTAATTTATTCCTCAGGCAATCATAGAATGTGAACCAGTCCTGTGCCACCAGTGCTAGAAACGGTACAGATCAGGGCGATGAGAATCCGCTGAAAGCTCAGGCTGCATATTGAAACACTGTTTCATCTTTATTCCGTCCTTTGGCACTCTAATTCAAACAAAGGCTCTTACCTTCCTCTACTTAGCTGACAGCAAAAAGCAAAAGTGGAAAAAAAAATGCCGAGGGATAATCATTAAGATCTCCCCCTTCACCACCAAATACAAACCAGAGGTGATTCATGGTTGGAGCAAAATCTTTACAGCAAAACAGTTTCCAAACTGCCCAAGTTCTCCAGTTTTGTTATTTATTGGGGGGCGGGTGGAGAGGGGGTAGAGGGCGACCTGCTTTCCATACTGCAATGCAGTTGAATCATCTTTCTCTTTGCCCACATTAAAAGCCCTGAATAATGTTTATAAAATGTTAGGGAATCCCGGTAGGTTTCCTATTTAACAAGCCATGTATGACAAATCACAGTGTAATGTACTACGTTCTTAATCTTTAATTAGAATGTGAATATCTGCTAGAGAACGCAGTTAACTTTGACACGTTAAATCTTCTGGTTAAAGTGCCTTACAGGGAGAGCAAAGATGAAACACTGGAACAGTCTCCTGCTTCTCTCCATTCACCCAGACAGTTGGGGAAGGATGATAACATCTTGTAATACCTGCTCTGTAGTAATTAATCGCTGTGGTATTTAGGACCATTCAAGTAGACAAATATGACAGAGACAGGGACAATTAGGAACCTTGTTCAAGCTACATTAACTTTTCCAGCTATTACAACACAGCAGCTCAAGTTTGCTTGTAAAAGCTGCAGAGGGATTGCTATGCATTAGCCGTGCGATTATTAATGAAAGAAAAGGAGAATTGTGTTTATTGTAGTTTGAAAATTGCAAATAAATTTCAATTATCTGCTATGTCATTTTGTTAAACATGCATTCTGGAAATGCCTTTGTACTCTAAATCATGAGCTACTTATAGCAAACTAATACCAGAAACCCTCTGGGAGCTGGAAAGTCAATATTTTTGTTGAAATGCCTTTTTTTCCCCTTTCCTTTTCCTTTTTATTTTTTTTGGGGGGGGTAAGTGAAATCGGAGATGGGCAAAACCACCTGAATGGGTCTCAGGTAGCAAGCTCTGTGACATCCTGACATTCATTCGGCCCCACCATTTGCCAATAGACCTTGAGTCAGATGTCCCAGGCAGACATCAGGGCAATCAGAACCACACTGTTAAAAGAAACCAGAGTAGCTCTCCTTCCTTTGGGAACATCCTCAAAACAATTATAAGAAATCAATTATGACAAATAAATAACTTCTGCCATCTTGCCATCTCTGTCCCTCCGAATAACAAAGCCAGTTTTTTTTTGGGGGGGGGAGGAGACACCTACAGAGGGGGTTTCTCAGCTGTGGAGGTGATGGAGAGTCAATGTTTCTAGAGAATGGTTCATGTCTATTCTCCTTCACGAGGACAACTGCCAATCACTTTGAATGGCAAACTTGATCTTGAGAGGGGGAAAAAAAAAAGAAAACAACAACAACAACAACAAGAAGCCACACTTGGGAAGCAGAAATAAACATACCCGTTTCTCTGTTGCCTTTTGTGAAACTATTCATTTCTCTAAGCACTCAGACATGTATATCTAGTACCAAACCTCCCCTCAGTGTCTCCCACCCAAACCATCCCGCAGGCGCACTGGCAAGGGGCTGGCAAGATGTTCGTCCGGTGGCCCAGAAAATGTCTCAAGTCTAAACTTCTCATGTACCCCGCTCTGTTCCTACTACCCAGGACCGGCCCATGCACCATTTCTACCCAATTGTGCAAATTATCCGATTTTACTGGCCATCAGGAACTGAACATGAAAGAATAATTCTGGGATGTCCAGGAGCTGGGGACCTGGTCCAATTGTCTTCTGTAAATCAAAGAAAGACCAGCTTAGCATGGCACAAATCTGCATCCCCACCCCAGAATCTGTTGTCACACACACACAAAAAAGCCGCTCAGTGCTGAGGAACAATCTCCCCTCTCAGCCGAGCTGCGATGATGTCAGCTTTCTGATTACAAACTGCTTATTTATGCTTCAACAGCTGCCAAGAGGAGCAAATAAGTGGCTAAAAGAGTGTCTAGACCAGGCTTTCAGTCCGCTATTGTCTGGGGGTTGTTACCTGGTTGACAGCGATGGGTCCAGCTGCCTGGTGTGAAAGGGAGCAGGGATGGGGAGGCGGTGATTGACAGAAGGGCCCTCCGGGTCAGCCCGGATGGCCCCACGTCTTTATATTCCCAGCTCCAAAGGGAAAGCCAGGGCCCTGCCTTGAGGTTGGAGGTGAAAGGAAATGTTGGAGGGTAATGAAAAAAATCTTTTGGCCAAATTTGCGATCATGAACACTTCCCTGGGGGGATCGAAGCCAGTCCAAGTGGCCTCCGAGTAGCCAGCAGTGGGCATCTGGAGCTAAGGGAGCGGACCATTTCTGATGAAGCTCGCAGGCCCCTGGGGGGGGTGTTGGGGGTGGGCTCAGGGACACACATACGTTCACTTTCTTCTTTTTTTTAGCTTCTTGTTTTCATTTTATTCTCTGGTATGGGGTACTTGGTCCCCAGCGAATGCATCTGGGGCCACCTTTTAAATTCACTGTCCCGAGAGTTCCATGAGGGTTTCAGAAACCTCCCCTCTTTTAGGACTTTCAATTGAAGACTGACAGAACGAGAAACACTCCAACATTTGGGAAAAACAAGGAGCTTTGCAAGCTGACGTAAATGTCTAATTAGAATTTTCCACCACCACTTGCAACCTTTGAATCTTGCTTTCCCATTTGTTTCCAGCCACGCTCTCCATTTTAACACTTTTCAGGGTAGATTTGAATGTACCAAATCGCTCCCTTCATCCCCGTGTCTCACGATTCACTGCCGTTGATTGGCATCAAACATTTGTGGCTTTCAGGCTGTTCCTCCCCTCGCCCCCATTTTATAGTTTGGGGTTCTGGCGGAGGAAAGAATACTGTTCCATATTGATCACCAAGAGGCAGTCATTTGAATATAATAATAATAACAAGAATGAAATCTCTTCTTCCATGATGCCCAGCCCCTACTTACTGCTACTCAGATACTGTGTGCCTTCTCGGGGATTGGATAACACTGTTGTTTCGACACCACTGTTCCTATAAGGACGATTAAGAAGTACAGCTCCCAGGGGGTGACGACTGATGCTTCCCCTTCCACATTTATATTCCTATTTACTTTATCCTAAGCATTAAAAAAAAAAAAAAAAGATTTTTTCCAAATGTTGGCCGTGATCAGTGAGGCAAGGAGTACAAACCTGATGGTTCTCTAGCCTTAAAAATGTTTGTATTAAGGAAAGAAAAAGACGAAGAGTCAGCTTTCCACCATGTGAAAAATAACATCCATTTAACATCATGGTAATCCCTAGAAGTGCCAGACTTGAATGAAATGCAAGAGAGCACCTGAGGAGTCAAAGCTTAATTTGTGTATACAGTTGGCTTTCTCTATAATATCTGATTCAGACTCTGTAACGAAAATGAAATCACGTTAAATTAACTGTAAAAAATACGTTGATTTAATTAAGCACAGAAAGACTTAATAGATATAATAAAATGTTAAAAAGTCAAATGATGTGCAGTTACATTTCAGTTAACACTGCTCAACAAATATACTAAATTTATTCCTTTCAATAATGATGTGTTTTGAACATTTAATTAGATAAATAATGTCTAATCACTTCAGCAAATCTGAACTGGAAGAATCCTTGTCATCAAAGGTGACTCATGCTCGTTACATCTACCTTTTAAGGGACGGTAAAGCGGCAAACTTCAGCTCTTTCAAGGAGATGCGGGAAACGAAGGTAAAGTCTGTCTTTCAAGCCTCATTAAAATTCAGGGTTTGCTAAACAAACTATTATTTACAGTAAGATGAGTGTTATTCGAAATAGACTTCTACTTGTTTGCCTTTTTTTCAGCATCAGAAACTATAAGCAGCTGATAAGAAAAGGTATTCAGTGTTAGATGTCCTATAATTCATCATAATACTGTTTCCTTTAATAACTACTTTGCTCAAGTGATTGGCATGATTACAAGAAAATTACTTCAAATTATTCATCTCTTATCTTTCCTCTAAGATGTCCTAAGTTGGATGATAGTTAGCATAATGGGGCCCTATTAATTGCTAATGTGGAAAGTCCTTCACAATTTGGATAGAGTTTGTAGCCCAAATAAAGAAAATAGTGCCAAAAGCAACCTTACATCATCTGCTCCTTAAGATGGTGCCACCCACTGTCTATTAAATGGAATGTCAAGGACATTTATTTCTTCATTTAGAATTTGCTATGATGAACCCAGCCGGCTTATGAAGCACGGACTCACAATTAACATCTATCTATGCACACTCACACATATGCACACGCACAGATACACACACACACACAGAGACACACACAAGAGCACATTTGTGCATTGCACGGAAGTATCGATGCACTCTGAGATGTGGAAGATGATTAACATAAAATTACCATTTCAAGCTTATGGTGTTAATTCATCCATATATTTCTGGGAAAAAAATAAAAAAATCTTGGTACAGAAACTTTCCACTTAGGATATTGCCTCAAATGATTTGTTTTGAAAAATCTACCTATAAATCTATGGAGTTCATCCCAAGCCATAAAGTCGTATGAAATTCTGTTAAACCCTGAGACTATTGTGAATTTATTGAGAGATCATGGTTAAAAGCATTGTTAAAAACTTCCTTTACTTGGAGGGAGAGCAGCTGCATAAATAGAACCCAAAGTAAACATAAAACTCAGAATTTTCATCCGTATTCATTCCAGTCACCCTGTTTTAAATTCTGTTTGTGTGTGTGTGTTGTTGTTGTTGTTGTTTTGTTTTGTTTTTTTCCTACACTATGCTCTCTGAGATATTTGTCTTTTAGGACTGCTTATTTTCTATTTTTAAAAAAATCTTTTTTTTTCCTCTGATTATATGAATTTTTATAAACCAATGCTGAGAATCCAGGAGCATGGAAGGTCAAGCCCAACAACGTTGGCATCGGAAATCTAAAGGTTATTTTGTATGTAAATAACGACATTGGCTTTTGGGGGTAATTTTATCTGCTTGTTAAGTTTGCGACTTAAAGAATCCTTGGAACTTTTCACCTTTTTAATGTGTACTTAAATATTCTAAGTGGTTTCTCTTCGCATTTGTAGTACCTAGAGCAAGCATACTCACATGTAGACGGATTTCAACATAAAAAACGGAGTCATCCATTTTTCATCAACATCCACAGAGAGCTAAAAAGAAAAACTAATATCACTGGTTATACTTATTGGACTTCGAGTGCTTTACTCTGTCATTTCTCACCACAGACTTCATTTTGCCTGTTCTGGCCTTCTAGCAATCGCTGGGCTTTTCATTCCTGGGGATGCTTCTTGAGGTCTCTCCCAGTGTCCTGTCTTGCCACAGTGTTGCTCAGAATTGGGGCTAGAAAGGAAAGCTGTGGGATGTAAAATGTACTTCGGTGTACACATCGTGATCAAATATACCATATGGCCAAATGTTTGAGAAGTTGTAGTTTAAGACACAAACATGACTCCCAGTATAGTTGATTTGTTCAGATGTCTGTCACGTAGGTAGCATTTTTCCCAAGAGTCATGGGGGAGACAAGAAAATGTTAAAAAAAAATCATAATTGATGGGGCATCTGGGTGACTCAGTTAGTTGGGTGATGGACTCTTGATTTCCGCTCTGGCTGTGGTCTTGGGGTTGGGATTGTGGTCAAGTGCCCCCTGGGGTTCCATGCTCAGCAGGGTGTCTGCTTTCTCACCCTTCCTCCCCCTCTGCTCCCGTTCTCTCCTGAAAGTGGATAAATAAGTCTTCAAAAAAAAAAAAAAACCCAAAAAACTCATAGTTGAGCATAAAACACAGACAAAGGAAATAGTCACACATAATTATACCTTCATTGTACATTGGTAATGCAGACCATGAAACCTATACACAGGCAAAAATATTTTTATCTCCTAATATGCACAATGCATCCTACAATGTAATTTTAATGTGAAAAAGGTGTTCTCTTTGGTTTCATTCTAGTCATTTGCCTGCTTATTTGTCCATCTGTGTGCCTATACTATAGGATTTTGCACAGTAAAAACTTGGAATTTTATGCTTACTTGCAGCAATTTAAGACTTCTATTTAAAATTCAGGAAAGTAGTCTTGTTTGGGTTGCCTTTTCATGTGTAAGTTGCATAGTCTGGAACTTGGCCCTTCTCTGGAATAATTAAGTTCCAAAGTCCAAGCGGGCTTGTGCTCAATCATGAATGGCCCCAAGCAAATCACTAAGTCACTCTCTACCTCAGTTTCTTCCTTTACAAATGATTGTGTCTGACCCATCTTTTCTAGCAAAACTATTTTTAAAACTCACACTTATGAAAGAGTAATGTGCCTTGGAAAAAAGACAGTATGTATTGCTACAGTTCACTATTTTAGAACATAAGAATATGAAAAAATATAGAAGGAAAGAAAAACTGAATTTTATGTATTCTTTGAATAGCCTGATTTAAACTTCTTGGCATTTCTGTTCATGGTGTCCATAAACTAAAAAAAAAAAATAATGATAATAGGAAGAAATGAAGGAAGGAAAAAAGGAAAGACGGAAGATGAGAAGGAAGGAAGGAGAGAACGAAAGAAAAAAAGAAAAGAAAAGAAAAGAAAAAAAGAAGGAAGGAAGGATGGAAGGAAAGAAGGAAGAAAGAAAGAAAGAAAGAAAGAGAAAGAAGGAAGGAAGGGAGGAAAGAAAGAGAAAAAGAAAGTAAGGAAAAGAAAAGAAAAAGAGAAAGAAAAAAATGAAAAAGAAAGAAAGAAAGAAAGAAAGAAAGAAAGAAAGAAAGAAAGAAAGAAAGGAAGAAAGAAAGAAAGAAGAAAATGTGAACTGGGAGGATTTAGGGCCAAAAGACTGGGTTGACAAACAAAAGCCTGAAAATTCTTCCCTAGTAACATACACCTGTGTTGTCCTTGGGAAGTCATTCCACTCAGGGCACATCATTCCTCCACCTGTACATTCTGTTCCAATAGGGATATACATGACACCCAAGCTTGAACTAAAAGCAAAGCATAAGGTAACAAAGAGGTGCAAATTTAGACTTTTTTTTTTTTTAAGAATACAGCTGGTTAAAATATCATGCTTCCCTATTTCACAAATGGGCAAACCTAAGCAAGGCCACAGGAAAAATATTTGTGCAGCCCAAATCAGGAAAGTAGAATAAACACAGGATAGTTATGATTTTTACAGAATCTACTAAGAGTACTTTGAAATATTCATTTCAAGTTCATGGCAGGAAGAAGTCTCCAGAAAGCAATGCTAAGTTAGACAGTATTTCAAATGGGATCCTCGCCAGCCACCTCGACTGGGCAGCTTTGGATCACCACTATGACCCATAGTTAGGATTCCGCTAAAATCTGTCTTTGGGTAGAAGGCATCCAGTGAGATATTACGACCCTCCTAAGCAAATAATTCATAGTAAATTCCTCTTGGTGGAGAGGCTACACACTACTTCCATTTGCCAGTGGCACTCCTAGTGTGGTAACAGGGATGAATAAAAGACCCCCCAATTTTTTTCAATTATAAAGACCCAAAGGGGTTATGACATTGGTATAAAGTTTTATCTCCATATTCCTTCTCTACCTGGGAAAACAAGTTTCCTTAAGTCCTCCCTAGGAAAGGAAGAACACCCCCATGCGTCAAAAGGAGTCCATTTGTTTCATTTCCAAGAATAAAAAAAAATGTCATGCAGATCAAATTGATTTAGAATTTTTAAAATATAGAAGAATTTTAATATACAGAATTTAATATATAGAATTTTAAAATATAGAAGGAAAGAAAAACTGATTTCAAAATTATTTAGAATTTTTAAGTCTGTACATTTTATTATCAAATTTATGCCTCCATTACTTTATTAATGAGCACATCTGGATAACCATCTTATAGATGGTAAATAAATAATAGGATCTCTGCATACATTTATTCATCGGGATATAGAACAGTCACTTAACATAGAGCTATGAAGTTAAAATTCAGAATGAGCATGATGGCTAAGCTTTCATCTAACATCATTAGTGATCTGATGTTATAGATTTATGTTTATAGTACACTAATATACCTGTATTATCAATATATAATATATTATATATATAATATATGAGAGTGTTATCCACTATTAGCCAAAATGAGAGAGCTGATTTAAACAAAATTTTATTTGTGTGTTTGGCCAATTAGATACAGAGATATGACTATTTGAAGGGAGCTGGTTACATAAGTTCCATAAATCAGGGTATTAATAGCCTCTTGTATATTTCTGGGACTAGAAGTGGCACTTCTTATTTTTCCTATTTTCCTGTTGCTCGTGTTTGTGAGGTAGACTGTAGCTTAAATAAATCTTGATGATATAATCTGATAAGTAAAATCAGATGTACATCTATGGCTCTGTGACACTAGAGGGGAGAGTCCCGAGGTTTGAAGTCAGAAAAGACAGTCTCCTAGTCAGCAAGGGGGAAAAGGGTACTCCAGGCTGAAGTCAAGTTTAGAGAGGTTGGCCACCAAAGAGAGAAGTAGCCAGATGTCTTAGACCTGGGAAAGCCATCCCCAGAGTGTATGATGTCTGTTCACGAGTCATGATCCTAGTTAGGAAGCTGGCATCCAAAAGGTTGGGCCCAGTGAAAGGTCTGGGCATCAAAACTGAGAAAGAAACACATAGGAATCAAGGCAACAAGGAGCTAAAATCTGGGTAAAATGTCTAGGTCATGGTCATGGAGGCACTAACAGGAAGAATGCAGACTAACGCACTAGAGAACTTCAAGTTCTGTTATATAGAGAACCCTCCCTCACAGAAGCCCTGCTTGAACATATTTGTTGGGGTCTGTCTACATATGGCAATCCCCCTTTCTAGAATGGTGTCCTTGCCCAGAACTATGATTATGGCTGAAGCGGATCTTGCTCCAAATACAGGTATAATCCTATAAACTGGGTGTTTGATGGTCTCTCTTCCCTTACCCCACTGCACATGGCATTATTGCCCAGACCCATGGACTACACCTACAGAGTGGGCCCCCTAACTCTCCAAATCAGATTTATGTTCTTTAAACCTCTCTGATAAAATCTGGACAACCACCTATGAATATCCCTATAGATCTACATCCTTTTGGCCTTATTAAATCTGCCTCCTCTCCTCTTCCTAAAGGGTCAAAAGGAAACAGGGAAGAAAGATTCCCTGAAGATCAGGAGATTTGGAGATTGTGTAAGAAGCATAAAGGGAGTTGGGGGAGCCAGGTAGAAGAGACTGTAGGCAGATAAATGATAACAGTGATCATTGGCTTCCATCCAATGACAACTGTGAATGAAACCTAGCTCCTAAGATACTGTTCTAGATAAAGATCTAAAAATAGGTAAGAGTTTGAAAAGACCAAAGGAGCCCACTGCTCCGTATTGAAATTGATCAAGGTCTTTTATGACCCAAGATTAAACAAGCATGGCTGGCAGGCTTTGTCTGCATAAGAGAGATGCCTGCTTTCTGCCAAACTGTCTACTGTCTTAAGAGTGTCAAAAGATTGGGGAATGGGACAGAAAAGACATTTTTGACAGCATAATGATTTTAAGGTAACAATATAGCACAAAAGAGAAGAGGTAAGGCAGACAATAATGTGGGATTTCTTTAAGGATCTATGCCTTCATTTCTTTTGGGTAATTTGATGGCATTGGGGGCTGTTGTGTTTCCCGTACAAGTCAGATAGGGAGGGCGCCATTCCCCTGTATCCAACTATATGAAATGCAGCGTAAATCTCTTGTGCTATCGATAATTATCCCTGGCTGTTAATGTAACCAAGTTACATCACCAGAAAGCCATGTTTCTTGCGAAGAATATTAAAAAAGTGAGTTTAGTTATTTAATTTCTTCAAATTATAAGATATTTCAAAGTATTTATTATTTTTTAAGAACAATACTTGTGAGTTTTAAATACAGTTATTAAAATGTATAGGGCCATAAGGTACAAACTTCCAGTTATGAGCTAAGTAAGTTCTAACACGTATAACACGATAACTAAAGCTAACAACACTGTTTGGTATATTTGAAAGTTGTTAAGAGAGTAGATTATTTTTTTAAAGATTCATTTATTTGAAAGAGAGAGCGAGAGAGAGCCCATGTGCATGTGTGTGTGGCAGGGGGAGAGGTAGAGGGAGAGGAAGAGAGAGTCCCCAGCAAGTAGGGCTCGATCTCATGACCCTGAGATCATGAACACAGATGAAACCAAGAGTTGAATGCTTAACTGACTGTCCCATCCAACTACTCCGAGAGTAGATTTTAAAAGGTATTATCAAAGGAAAAGAATTTTTAACTATGTAAGATGATAGATATTAACTAAGCTTACTATGGCATTAGTTTCAAATCAGATAGATAGATAGACAAATGTCGTATACCTTCAATTTATATAGTTATTTGCTGATTATATTTCAACAAAACTGAAAAAAGGAGCAATGAATACAAAAAAATGGAGATAAAGAAACTAATGGATAATGGTAGTACATTATGTATTTCTAAATGTTTTAACATGAAATCTTTCTCTTTCTGTTCAAATTCAATTTTCATGTAAAAATGGCCACCGCTGTCAGGTGGGTGGGTGTTTGTATGTATGTTGGGGAGGAAGGAAACATGAAAAATAACTTTCTTTGTTATCTAGCTCTATGAGCCTATACCACATTAATGAAAATAATTTAATTTAGTATGTTACCAGGGAGATGTCAAGGTCATAATGAATATTGCAGTAAGTAGAAAAGGTATGCCTATAAACTAAAGACACAGGTAGACTGAATGTTGACGAATAGAACAGGACTTGCTCATTTTTTAGCTTTCTTTCTTAGTTTTTGTTTCTTGGAAGTGCCAACTGGTTAACTTTCCTCTTAACTTAAAGAAGAAACTTAGTTTTAATCTTGTTGGTCTAGCAGAGTATGGTGTCCTTTTAGTCTCATGGTAAGACAGATTGGTCAGGGAATTGCCCAGTGAGAAAGGCCTTCTGGGGAGCCCTGAAATGCTCCAATGTCACCTTTAGTTGATCAGACCTTGTTGGGTGACAGGAATAACAATGGAGATAGAATGCTTCTAGAAGGAGAAACATCTGGAAATCTTCTCCCAGCTTATATTTCTGCTTATTAGAACCTGTAATTTATGATGGAGGTGGATGTTTGATGATAGATCATGATGGTTTTCAGAATTTGCAACAGAGTCAGAAATATGTTGTTTCTCCAGACATCACTGTGGGTATTGTTGTTGTGGTTGTTGTTGTTTTATTTTGTTTTGTTTTCAGACATTGTTAATTCACAGAACCGCATAATGGATCTGAAGGCAGATTTTTGACAAATGTTACTCCATTGCTCTTTTCCTTGTTTTCTATATTGTTCCTCACCATATTGAAGAATTAGCCAAAAAAGCACATTATTCTTTGCTTCCTATCCTTTCCAGACCACGCTTGCATTGTGGGCTACATCTGATATGTGCCTAGGCACATTTGAAAAGACTCTACACTCTTCCTCCAACATTAAAGCCTACTTCACTGTCTAGAATGATGTCTTTTGATACCTTGGCCAACTCTGCTTTCCCAAACCCCAATACTAATCAGGGTTCAATGAAGGGCTGTATGTGCAGAGTGCCCAGTGAACACTTCCAGCTGAGGGAGCAAACAGGGGTTAAAGTTCAGCTCCATCGTACTCTCCAAACTGTCAGGTCTTCTCAATTCACACAGAAATTCCCTATAGGCCCATGGTGACTCCAAGATGAGAGAATATGGTCCTCTACACCCATGCTTTTCAGATTGAAGTCTGGGACCATTTGGAGGTATGGAATTAAGAAAGAGCCCCAATCAGAGGGAGACCAGATCACACCTGAACCATACCCTGGGAAGCCAGAGCTCTGTGATCGTGCCCGAAAACAGAAAGAAGAGAAATACTACATTAATCCAGCTCTTGCCCAAATTCAGTGGAATCACATCTAGATCATGTAAGACCAGAAAAGACCCTTAGAAACAATGCTGTACACTCTCCTCATCTTCTAGAGGAAGAAACTGAGGCTCAAGCTCTCACATCTATGAGTAGAAGTCAGATACCTCTCCTTGGGTTTGGCTTCCTCTCTTTATACCTTCCTGTACTCCTTGATCAGAGGTAAAAATCTCCAGTCTTTCTCAATGCTGAACATCGTCTGAAAGGTAGCATGTGGCACTCTCCTTGATGCCTCAGATTAGCCTCCGAATTAGCACTGCCACCAGCCCACCGGGGTGGCCTGGCGTCTCCCGATGGCAAGTTGTCCAGCTGCCCAACCCCACTCAGCTCAAGGACGCACACACCTGCCCGGCCGGCCTGTCACATGCTTACAGCCAAGGGGACAACGCTTGCTGCTGACCCTCCAGCAGGAAGAGGTGCCATGGAGGGGAACTTGCCAGCAGACGCACAAACCACAACCCCCTCTGAGGAGTTGAAGAATACCACGGAGGCCATATTTTATATTTTTGAAATTAATAAGTGAATAAACAAGATTTTTTTTAAAAACCTACAATTTTGAGGTGGAATTATATTTCAATCCTGCTAAAAATAATTTCCTTAACTTTAAAGAAAGGATTTCAGGTTACCACTTGCTAAGATCACCATCATTCTTTTCCAGCAATGCGTTGAAAGTCCTTTTCTTTTCTTTTTTTTTTTTTTTTAATAATTTGAACATAGTTCTCTATTCTGTTATCATGGGGTTAACCTCTTTTTCAGATTGGGGGGAATCTCAAGGACTTGGTGAAAACATCAGTTTCTTGCTGTTGAGAATATTTGTTTTCCCTCATTTCCACATTCTTTAAGAATAATTAATTTTGTAATGATTAAGAGAAGAGGTAACTAAGTGAAGAAAATAGCATAAAACACTGGCCATCAAATGTACATTTTGATGTAGCAGGTTCCTCCTATGGGTTCTTCGATCTGGAATGAGAAGGAGGATGTGTCCCTGCTCCGTTAGCTCTCGAACACAGATAAGTGGACTTTCTAATATTATTTTACTCAAACTAAGGTCACTTTTTATTCAATGTTCCAGCATCAAATGAACACTGGGCTCAAGAGATCTAAAAGTCATTTTTTTAAATTAATCAACGATTGGTGAAAGCGATACTGGTTTTATTTTGAAAAAAATATAAGTTTTCTATTATGGCTCCTACAATGATACCTCACGCCCCCCGCCCCCCGCCAAGCCCCCCCTCCTCCTGGTTAGAAATGAAAGCCTGGGGCCCACCCGTCATGGCGGTGAGCAGGCGGGGGGTGTGGAGTGCACGCCTGGAGCCTTCACCAAGGATGATAAGCCTGCATGAATTTTACGAGTCTCAGTATCAAGGTTGCCCTCGCCCAAGGGATTTAAGAATAAGGGGGGGAAAAAAGAGAAGGCAGATGTATGAATAACTGGCATTGTAAATCTTCACCGTGGCAACCTACAGCTAGAAAAAGTCTGTGATGGGTTCATGACTTAAGAAGAAAGCGACATAGCAGAATGTGAATGGATTTTCTTCAGCTACTTAATACACTGCTTAGAGCAGCTTAAGGGGGTGCATGTGAGTGTGTGTGCGTGGGGCATGTGTGCGTGTGGGGTGTGGGGGAGAAAGCGTGTGTAAGAGGAGGAGCTCTCTGGAAATTCGTTAGAAGGAATTACTAGTGTTATACAGCTTGCTAGCTTTGGGGGCAAAAAGAATACCGTTTAGCCTCGGAATATAAATGACTGGATTTTGCTTGGGGGGAAGCAAAAGGCTGTGGGGGAGGGGTACGGGATTATGAAGCGAGTAACAATGAGCAAATTGGACCCTCCGCAACACAGCACAAGGTCACGGCGAAAGTCACGGTGTTGGTTGGTGGAGGTGGTTGATAGGAGAAAATGGCTCATGATAAATCGCTTCCCATTTTGCAAAATCTGGCAGTTAATGAAAATAAGATGCATTTGAGTAGTCTATATGAACACCTGATTTTTTCCTGCTCTCTCCCTCTCTCTCTCTCGCTCTCTCCCTGCACACATACACACGCACGCACGCACACGCAGGGCCTGCTGATGTATGAAAGCAAAGCCCCGGCTCTAATTGTGCAATTATAAAACGGAAATGATGCAGGTTTGGCAACACGGGGAAAGAAGGCAGCTCAATAACATTGTTTAATAACAAGCAAATAAAGCTCAGAGGGGAAAGAGGTGACTATTTCTGCTTTAGACTCATTAAGGAGCCTGAAACATATTGTAAAAGAGTGATATTTAATTATGGGCTGGACTGATAACAGAGAGCAGGGCCTCACTGGGAGAAAGAGACCCCGTGCTCCTAGGAGCTCACAGCTCCAAACATCAATTACCGTGATTATCTACCCGGTGCTTACAAAATGCACGGGCTCCATGTTCCATCAGCGACCCGTAAACAGGCATTGCTTAGGCAAATTTATGGGCACAGGCAGCCAGGGCCAGGTGGGAAAGCAAGCCTCCCATTGGTGGTTTCCCGGCAAAGGAGGAAAGAAGCAAAGGAAAGAAAAATCTGTCTTCTGCATTGCTGAAAGAACAATTTATTACAGAGCATTTGCAGAAGACAGCATTTGTTGCCCTGCTTTTTTTTCCCCCCTTGCCTCTGTTGCCTGTCTGAGTGAAAAATGGGAGTATCTTAACCAAGTCCTGGTTACAGGGGACCACGTGCCATGGTCCCATCAAACTTTTTGGTGCTCTAGAGGCCAAGGGTCTAAACCACGAGGAATTAGGAGTGAAATGCTTGTCTCTCCCTTTAACCTTAGCTGCAGGGACTGGATAGGACAACTTCTTTGCTGGCTGGCTTATAATGGAATTTCGGAGAATTACAAGTGACACGGGAGGGGCAGTGTCCTAGCTTGTATACATCAACGGGTGTCTTTTTCTTGTATCTTCCCGTTTTCAGTGGGGACTGTGGAGTTCCAAGATTTAGGAATGCTTGGAGATGGTTACATTTTCAAGACGGGTCTTCACAAAACAGTGGGATACTAAGGCGGTATCTGTCTACCCATCACCAGTTCAACTAAAAATCCAGGCTTTTCATGCGCGAATCCCTCCGACCACTGGAGGAGATGCTGACAACATGGCTCAGATGTTTCTCCTGCTCCATGTTTATACTTCTCTCTCAAAACAGAAAGTGTCTTCCTACTTCAACCCTGACGGCAAACTTTTTTGCCGCAGTCCTTCCCTCTGCAGACACGTGCTCGAACACAGACCATTTGAACTTGGTCAAGTCCGTCTGAAACCACTTTTTTGAATGCGATTGTCCACAAGCAATTTCTGGTGAATGGTGGGCCCCCAGACCACAGGGCAGGGCGATGCGGATCAAGAGTCTGGGTGGTCAATGGGGCAATGCTCTCCTGGCCCGGCTCTTCTCCCACCATCTGCCATCTGGAGCTAGAATTTCTCAGTGTCTCACTAATTGATAAGGACGGAGGAATACTACTGACTGCCAATGTTCTTGTCAGCCCCATCCTGAAGAACAAAGGAAATTTGGGCTACTTTTTAATTCTACCCTCTCAGCTCATCAACACTTGGTTTACATTAAAATGTAAGAACATTACACCCCACACTCTGCTAATAATCAGAAAGTACCGCTTTGAAGTTTCCCTATTTCTCAGCTACTACCCATGACAGATGTTTGCCAGAGAAAAACTCAGGGGGCATTTTCTTGCAAGCATTTTGGCTGAGAACGGTAACCATTGCACCACTTAATATTTCAACAATCTCTGGAGTAATCAGGAAATAGCAGTGACTTATTTATCTCACGTCTTGCTCCTTGCTAGCTCCCCACCAGTCCTGCCACGACCTCTGAAGACGCACATTAATTTCACCTCAGTATTCCTATAGCATCAATTAATAAAAACTGACTATGTTTTCAACAAATGCACATGTTCTGATAAATGAGGGTTCTGACTTAATTGCTCTGTAAATTAAGAGCTCACAATAGATAGTGTAAGTAGTGACAACAGAGAAGTTTTAATATTTAAAAACTCATTAAATTTGTGTACTTTTTGAATAACATAAGTCATACGACTACTTTAAGGAGCTGATTTTAAGTTCTGTTCTTAAATGTATATCACAGATGAGGACAAGCCATCCACCTGCCAAAACAGAAAAAGTTGGGCAATTTTCCGAATTACTAAATTGGGTTACTTTTTGAACTGATTGGTAAGAGACTCTGGTTTATCTCTCCCCCTCCTCCTCTTCTTCTTCCTTATTTTATTTTATTCTATTTTATTTTTTTTAATCTTCCAGTGACAATGACTGAATTAAACTGCTGTGGATTGAGGTTGTTTTCTGTTTACCCAAAGAGAAAGATACAAAGGCAAAGGGCACGTGGTTGGCATTGGCATTACTTTTCTTTTTTTTTTTTTTTAAATCTGAACTAGACTTTTTTCATTTGCATTTGCTTAGTATCATTTGAAGTATGTTCTAATTTTTAGGTCTAAATATTTTTTCAGGGAGAAAGTTCTGTTGTTTTTGTTTATGACTTACAGCTGTGTAAGATCTAAACGCTTAAGTATGTGTCATGATGACAAGGCTTGAAAGGGTCTGTGAAAACCACAAATCCTGATGATTACAAAAGGGAAGCTCTCTCGAAAGAGTTCACATCTAAACTCCTGAATAACCACTAAGTACATGGAGTGGAGATTTTTTCCCCTTTAAATCAGAAGTTTGACTTAAAAAGCGATGATTTGCTCTAAGAATGATATATGATTTCCCAGCCCGGTGTTAAGAGTTGGAAAGAGATCTGATCCTAAACCGACGGGGCTTCTGTGTCGTCTTTGCACATTGCACATTTCTTGTTCCTCATGTCCATGTGTCAATGTTAACATTATCATCGATATTTGGGCAGTGGTGGAGTTGACGCGCTCGGTCTGCTCAGTTTTTGGAGTTCGCTGGACTTTCTATAGAAGGCAAACATAAGAAACCCTGTCTGGCATTTGTTGTTGGAAACTTATGAGCTATTTTGGAAAGAATTATTTCATGTGAACTTGATAATTCTGAAAATGAAAATGAAAACGCCTGGTGTGTGTGTGGAGGGGAGGGTGTTTGATTAAAATAGAACATGGATCCGTCTTCCAACAATGCTGACCATGAAAAAGAATTGTGTCCAGAAAGGGAGACAATATTTCTAAAGCATTGTTTTCTCAGGACAGATGAAGTAGATTCTCTAGGATATGGAATGAGATGAGGGGCACATATATTATTCTTTAAACAAGTCCTATTCCCATTATTGTCTCTGAAAAGAAATAGATGAATCTGGCAGTGATTCCAAGTCTGTGTTCCTGTGCTCCTCTAATAGAAGAAATTGTAAAAATGCAGTGGAAAGTGGGTAAGAAAAGCACACACAAGATAAAAAATAAACCATTTTTATGCCATCAGTTCATTATCTCAACTCTGCTTAATGTCCCTCTGTCTTAGACTAGGGGCGATCATTCTAGAGTTCTCAACTATAAGAAAACTATTATATTAAAATGCTCTCACAATGAATCCCATGGGATTGGGGAAAGCTATGTCGCAAATGGGATTTTGCACCGTGTGAATTGCCAATCCCAAAAGATCGTGAAATCCTGTGGCTAGGCACAGGTTCTATAAAATGTGCATTTGTGAAAAGGGAATGTCATCACTACATAATATTTTTACCTTTGGCAAGAATTTTATAAAATTTCAGCGTATATCACACTCGAAAATACTTCTATAAGGGTGACAAAATTAAAGTGAAATCTCTCTGGGTGCCATGTCATCGTGCGTTTATTAATTTATTCTAATATTGTCTTTGTTGAATTTGTTTTGGAAAATAAATAAAAACTTGAAGTTGCTAGTCCTTTAAAGTCATTAATCTCTAGAAAGCAACAGTGTAGCAAATACTACCACTGACTTCAGAAAGGAAAAGATAAGAAAAAGGAGTAAAATTTAAAAGGATGGATGCCAGGAAAAAGAAAAAAATACAGGGAAGAAAATAATGGGAGATCAAAGTATCCTTTCTGTTTTTAGCTTCTGTTTTGGATATGAGCAGATGAGAAGGGAAAAGAAATTGATACAGAGAGAGAAACACATGGTGGAGAATAACTCAAGACCACAATACACAGAGCCACTTGTCCCAATCGAAATGTCACTTCACATATTAAAGGACAGAGGAAGCGCAGAATTGCCCATATCAAATGGTTACTTTGTTACAAAGCGTTCCCTAGAAAGAAAATTGGTTAAATCTGACCACATTACAGTTTGCTTTTTCAGAAAACTACTTTCAGAAACCCATTGAAGTCACCGTTTCACAACATAGTGGGCATGTGGAAATGCGTTTCCATCCACCAGGGGGCAGAAAGGAACCCTTTGATTGGCCAGAGATCTTGGACTTCAACTTTGATTTTGAACATAGTTGTAATTTGCATAACCTTTTCACTGTCAGAGTTCATTCACCAGGGATGGAGCCATGTAGACTTCCCTAAGAACCTCCATAATTCCGCCTTAGGCTCTGAACTTCACTTTTCACTTTCCCTGTAAACTTACTTTACATTAAAGAGATGGAATGAAGGCACTGGTGTTATCGTTTGGTGGTCTTCCTATCTCGGTGGATTTGTCTTTTGAGCACAGGGTGCGGGGCCATCAGTGTCTATAAGACTTCTTGGCCTGTGAACTCTGCCGCTCTTACAAGAACACAGAAGCAGGACTATCAACGCTTTGAACGCCCGCCATCTTGTACAGCATTTTTTCACTGACAGCGTTCTCTTAAAAAAGCCAAATTCTTCGTCTCTCTGAAGTCCTCAGAGGGTTTTTTTGCTGTTTGTTGGTGGTGGTGTCTATATCATGCTTTGGTTGGGATGTGAGCAGCTTCTCAGAATGCGTAGGTTCTGTACATGCCCAATGCCCTGGGGGGATATAGGTCACCTTGCACTCTTCCCACTCTGGGATGGGGTACCCAGGGCTCAAGGCCTTTCTCAATGGAAGAATCCAAGAAAGAGTGACCATTTTAGGGGAAAAAAAAAAAAAAACAACTAACTGTTGGAGATAATTAAAATGACTACAAATGATATATGCTCAGGGGAGCCGTAAAATATAGTTTTCTATGCTCGTGCCAAAAGTCTAGCTGAACTGAAATATAATCCCTCAGCATCTGAACAAGTAAAAATAAAATAAAATAACCCAGAAAACAAAAACCTGGCTCAGGAATGGTCATTACAGTAGGTTGTTCTCCACATTTCTAAACAGTTTACATCTGTTGACCAGCCCTAAATCCTACTTACCATATGAAATCTGAGGAGAGATCACAGTCTTGAGTGAATATATGTGAAATGGATTGTTTAATTAGCACATCTTTATAATTCCAGTCGAAGATTTGGCATTTAAAGGAAGCTAGCGCAATATTCAGTAGCACAAAAACTCTAGTATGGAGGATTTAAGAATAAATCATAATAAGAAACATAAAGCTCATTGAACTCCACTAAAAAGCTAAACCACATGGAGGTAGCCAGTCAAAAAACATAGCCCTTGGAATTTAGTCCAAAAACCTGCCAAGGCAGCCATGTCTCTTGCTGAATCACATATGACATCACTGTGATCTTTGCAGAAGAAATAGAATAATAAAACAAATCCAGGTGATGTCAGAACCATCCTTATTTCCTTCAAAAATGAGACATAAAAACATGCTCTTGAGAATGTTGGTGATATTTTTCTGCCAGGGATGGTCTCTTGTCTCAAGCCCCGATGTCCTGGAAATGGAACCCAGATGCATTCATTCACATTCTCTTTGTGGTCCATTATCTGTCCCTTGGAGGCTCTGGTGACAGAGCTGTTCCTTAATGACTCCCCAGGATATGCATGACATTGATTAGGCACATGTACTTGAACACCATGGTAAAATCTGCTGGTAAATACCACGGTCAAAAACATAATAAATAAATCCTCTGATAACATACATAAGCAAGATGGCCGTAGCTCAGTCTTATGTACTTAATAAAATGTTTACCTCATTCAGAGCTTGTCTATATGTCATTTTGAATCTCAATTCTATTGCTTCAATATTCTATCCTCATTGAATCCTCATGAAAATATTTCTATTGCTTTTCTAACTCTTCAAGCTGTCCAGCTTTAAGATTTTGATCAATCATAATTTGGGTTTTCTTCTAAAAACAACAACGAGAGGGTTCCAAGAGCCCCTGCTTTGTATGCTAAAACAAGGCTACTGGTTGGGCACTAGTAGGCCATTTGGTTTGAGTTGTTTTTCCAGATGGATTGATACTGATTATTTTACTTGTCTTGTACCTGGTCCTGCCTCTCCTCCCCACTACTATTTTTTCCAACAATGCTATGTATTGTGTTGACATTTGGCTTTGGAACAGACTGAAATAGGTCTAGTTTGATGAGACTGGTGCCCCAACAGCCCAATTCTCTATTCAAGTATCAAGCCACGGGTGCCATATGCATCTGATCTTCTCCAATAATATACTTTCACTTGGATGGCTATTAGATACTGCTGAATCATAAAGCATCCCATTTCTTAAAGTTATCTGTATAATCAAAAATGCATCTGTGGAATTTTGAGAGGTAGTTTCTCAGTGTGGAAGAACACAACAGGCATGTCAAACCCATTATAGTTACAGGCATCTAATTGCTTGCACATTGAAGCCACTAGAAACCGTCATTGCACCAAGCAGAAGCAAACTGGCCTTGGGTGTCCTGTGACTACAGTGAGCTCAGCATTCTGTTGGGGACTGACCTCTTCGGTTTTATGGCTCCAGAGACATTTGTATATTATTTTGGGGTGCTGCTGGATTGTTGGTGTCGAAATTTTAAGTAGCTTAATGTTCCCTGAATGAGACAAAATTGAAGAACCTTAGAAAAGGAAATGTTTCTTTGATCGAAAACATAGATCCGCCTTGAACTCCAGGAATGTAGTTCAACTCTATAATAATAGAACCAAAGGTGATGTTCTGATGAAAGTCAGAAATTTACAAATCGCATTCAGATATGGATTTCAGGGACACATCTTGGACTTTTCGACATGAAGGAGAATTGCAAGCACCATTTTAAGCTCTATGTAAGTTAAAGGTAAATGGCCCCAAATTCTATTTTAAGAAGAAAACCTGGTCAGCAGGAGCTCTGAGCCTAAGAACAACTCCACTATAACTCAGACAATACTAAGACTGCCTTAGAAGCAAGGAGCTGCTCTCACGAGAAGTTCTTTGCAAATGCTCAGCAGGCTAAGGTATTTTTCTAAATCTCGAAGCCAGATTTTAATGGCTTCTTGAAACTTTTTTTCTGAACATCACATGCAACTGCGTTTTGCTTTTTCTGAGATTGTGCTGTGTCCAGCAGCCTTGCTCATCTTCCCCCTCTTCTCTGATCACACACTCCTAATAACCAAAGGACTGCGCTTGAAATAACTAGCAGAGAGGCTCAGAAGTGATTATTAAAGTTCTAAACTATTATTTATCTCATCTCTGCTTCTTCACTGTTCATCTTTGGAGTCTCCTGTGTCTTCCTTCAACATAAAATTTCTGAAGAAAGCAATCTGCAGATTATCATCTGTAATTAACTTAAATGCAATGATTCGAGTACTCTCCTTTGATTTCTTTCGGTGGCATGATCAGTGACTCCATTAGTAATCAATATAGTTAATAAGTGTGTGTGCGTACTTGCCATCACACCCGGAGTTCGAAACAACATACCGTGCAACTCCGGCCGTTTCCAAATCTTGATTATTTAAACGAAAGCAGATTTTTACCTCGCAAATCTTCACAAAGATATCCAACAACCCAAAGAAACAAAACAAAACAAAACAAAAAAAACAAAAACAAATGGTTACTTGGTTTCAGTCTAACTCGGAGATCTTTCTGGCTTTAATAATTTCCCTCTGTCTATTTTTCATTAAAAAAGGAGGTAGCAATACAATCTCTCGTGGATATTAACAAAACTTTAGAACCTTGTTTGATTGCGTGGACGTCAGTTTATACTGCTTTCATCCATTCGGATCCTGGTATTATTTCTGATACGAATTGCTCTGTAACTTTGTTTAATTCGGCAGCTGGGGTTGTGAACACTACCTGTTTTTCTCAGGGTCTCCCTCCTGTCGGGAATTTCGTCTTCAGATGCGCTGATAAAATGTTGATTGCTTAGAAAACAAAGTTGCAATATTCATCACTTTGTGAGCACTATGACAAATTACAGAGCATTGTTGTTTAAATTAAATGTTAAAGTAGGTTAGTCCAGACATTTATAATGGCGCATGTAATTACCCCAAACACCGATGAAATATCAACAGATTAACTGTTTTTGAAGAAAAAAAAAACCCACCCAGAGTAATATTCAAAATACTCCAGCATGAGCACTTGGGCCTTTATACAAACGATGTCACATAGTCTGGGAGGCTTTGTCATGTTCAGTAAATTAGCATGGTCTAACCACAGCAGAAAATTTCCTTGAGCTGCAATAAAGACTAAATGCTTTCAGACTCCCATGATCCTTTGTAGTCATCATTTTAAAGCACTGCCTTAGTGAGCTAAACCTGTAAAGTTTTCTTTTGAGCGGCTGTGAGTTGATTAGATCTATTTCAGCCTCGTAGTGGTAATAGGCTCCTCTCTGCGAAACTGCTTACCCTCTGCTCCCCCGGCAGCTGGAGAGACTGGAATTAATCAGGTCTGCTGGGGACTTCCTCAGCGTCTCCGCAGGCCAGCGACTCTGGAATCATTTACCACAGAATCTGACTGTCAACTCTTTGTCATTTAGGCTTTTGATTACGCTTTCTTTCTCTCTCTCCTTCTCTTTCTTCCTTTTCTTTTTTTTTTCCAGAAAAAAAAAATGGAAATATATGACTAATGCAGAATTTTATTAGTTACTTATACAGGTATCTGTGATCACCTTTGATTTGCCTTTAAAACATAGAGGCATGTGCTAAGATAGCGAAGACCTGCTATTAAAATTAACTTTCTTTTTTCTTATTAAGATATATATCCAGCCAAAAGAAAGGCAGGCACTCATAGGTACATTGTCTTTTGATCTGAAGAAGGATAAATTTGGAGATCTCATTTGGAAGGACCTTTATGGTTTCCTTCAGCAGCATTCCAGAAAATGCTCTGCCTCTGTCTCCAGCTCAAATTTGTCTGTGTTTCAACATGTGCAGAATCACTACTTAAAACACAAAGCATATTAGCATTCATGGCAAAACACTTCCAAGTACCCATTGAAATTACAAAGAAACAGATTCAAGTCCACATAAAAATCTATGAGTCTAATTTCAGTATTTGATTTTCTTAGATGCAAATATCTTGATAATTGAGTTGCATGATTTTATGCTTAAAATTCAAAAAAATTGCCCATAATGTCATAACAGAAATAAACCACCCAAATCCAAGTACAATTTTACATTAAGAATTTTTATCCAGGGGCAACTTTTTCTTCAATTTAGCAACCAAGAATATTTTCTCTTATTTCAGCATTCTAATTGTTTGACAGGGTACTCTTTCCGAGGGAAACATATACCCAACAGATAGGGTAGAGACATTTAAATATCTTCTCTAGGGTATAACCATAATAATTATATGTAAATGCTGGGACTTAATGTTTCTAAAATTGTGATACATAATATTCTAGGATAAATGTAATCCCCCTAAAAGTATTTTTGCAAACAATATTTTCTTTCACCTAATTGGTATGAAGGCTGTAATGAGTCAAACAGAGAAACACTGTATATTGTAAATGCCAAGATGTAATGAATACGTCGGTATCACGTAGCCCATACCAACGAAAGTGTTACTGAAACAGACAACAGACTAAATGTGTTTACCTTCTGACATGAATGTCCTGCTTTCTGTATGAATTTTCAGAGCCCTGCACCAAGTTTCAGCCAAGGAATTGTGAATTATGTAGGGCTTGGGGACCCTCCATAGAACGGAGCTTTCTCATTTGTTCTTTTGACACTGTTTATGTCTGGTTGAGCCACATACAGACATAAATACAGCACAGATTTGAGGGCGCACTGGATGTGTGTGTGTGTGTGTGTGTGTGTGTGGGTGGAGAGGGGCACATGCACCTAAACTTTCTCTAAGGAGGGGAGGGAACAGGCGCTTGATGGCAGAGGCCTCGAATAAACAATGCTAAAGTCCCATAGCCGAGGGCTTACGTAGTTTCGAACATTGCATTATCTTTTTTTTTAAAAAAAGGGCCTTACTTAAGACCACACCAACCTGAATGGGTTGGCAGAGTTTTGCTTCCTGGCCTGCCTGCCCTCTTTCTCCCCAGTTTCCCTTCCGCCATCCCTCTGTGGTCATGGGCTGGGGCTCCCGTTCTGGCTGCCCCCGCCTCACTTTCTTCTCTTTGGGCGGGCAGGCTGCCCAGGTGCCTCCAGAGGATCATCACCTGCGTTGCTCATTAGTCACCCTTCCGGAGGAAAACCCATGCATCCGTGATCCGTGATGTTCTCTGCTGCCTCGAGGTCCCCACAGGGCCTGGGGACCGTCATTTCTCTGCTGCTCTCAGGTGTCCCAGACATCGGGTCTATAAAGGGACGTTGCTAGGCTAATTTGGCATTGCCCCTTCCAACAATGCAGCAGGCACTTGGCAGAATTCAACGAACGAGAGGAGAGGGAGAGAGAGAGAAATGGAGGCAGAGAAAGAGCGGGAGAGAGAGCACACTGCTCACTAATTGAGCTATTTAACAGACTGCAGAGCCACCTGGAAAGCAGCCAATCATTACTCAGTGTCTTAATAGTATAGAGACTCTTGAATCATTCCAAGTAAGAAGTTTCACATATTTGTTTGTTTATTTTCATTTGTCTTTTGGGGGGATTGGGAAGAGGGGTGGTTGGGAAAGAGCATAGAAGGGTGGCGGGGGGATGGGGGTGGGGGCTAAGGAAGGGAAAACTGTGGAGCATATGTAAATCCAGATCCTGAAGTAGGAAAAGCCAGCCTGTGCGCTCAGACGGGCGAGAAAATAATTCACAATGGAAAAGAAAAAAAAAATGTGGGGAATTTTACAGGACTCTAATTGTCTTTACAAAGTTTCTTTCTTCCTTCCCTTTGAATAGGTCACCTTGCACTAGAGTGGGACGTTCAGTTCTTTGGTCACTTTCTGAGTGGGCCTGGAGCTGTCTCGCACTTTCCTTGCCGGGAACTCAGGCCATGATGGTTTGCTTCGAGAACCGCCCCTTGGATTGGGAGGATTTGTTGATTGGCAAGGTGGCTGGAGTGGGAAGACTCTGCCAACCCATACCCCTCTTTTCTTTCTGTACTTGGCTCTCCATCTCCCTTTTCCTGGAAGCTTCTGGGACGGCTCCCTCTCAATTTTCTCCTTTCAATCCTTTGTATGCACATTTTACCTCAGTGGGTTCCCATGGCATGTATTTCTATTCATTGATTTCTTTTTGAGGCATGGGTGTCTGCTTGATCTTCTTGATCGAAAGGAAGCCTGCTCCGTGTGGGAACCGTATCCTCCAATTCTTTTCATTTTTTCCCCCGCAACACTTTCCCTTAATACTCTGTGGCCTTGAAAGCATTGAGGAAGGTTTGTTTCCTGAACTGCTGTGGAGAATGGTAGCTGTCAGATGAAGCTTCCATTTTGCTGAGATCTTGGCCAAGCCGTTAGAATTCTCTGCGCCTCATTTTATCAATATTAAGAATAACCACAATGATGCATTTTCAAATGTTCTATGAAAATTAATGGATAATTAATGGCGACAGTGCAAGATAGTGATTAAGAGGGCTGGCTCGGGAGCCAGGCTGCCTGGTTTGAATCCTGGATCTGTACTGACTAACTGTTCAATAATTATAATGCTCTAAATTTACCATTCAGCGTAAGGCTTAACAGTTATTGAATGTTTACTCTGTGCCAGGCACCGTGACAAGCACTTTAGAAGCATTCTTTTTTTTTTAATTTAATTTTATTTTTTCAGTGTTCCAAGATTCATTGTTTATGCACCACATCACCATGGCACCCCAAAGAAACAGATAGAGCCATTATTCTCATTTTGCACACGAGGAAGGTCAAGTGCCTAACTTAGTGCTTGACATATCGGACATACTCGATAACAGTGCAACGAAAGCCCTTTGATGAATCCCGGGTTTGCCCAAAGCTGAAATTAGCAGAGAGACTTGACTCAACGTCTCCTTTCTCTGGTCTTCACTGGCTGATTCCCAGGTCTGGGTGGCAGGCAGCAACGCGAGCCTGGTACAATGTATATTCAGCCCCAAGCACAGTTTACAGTGACGGCAGAAATAAACAGAGTGGAGCCTGCCTCATGCTCTCGCCAGCTCCGCCTTCCCTGCACACCACATTCCTATCTGAACGTCCCAGCCAAGGGCCCGTAAAAGGGTTTTACCACTGAGATTGGCTTCTCCTCAAACTGTCACAACTATTGCCAAGTGTTACTGTCAAATAGTGGCACATCTTTCCCTTTTAGGATTCTGAGATTTTTCTATGGCATTAAAAAAAAAAAAAGTACATTTGTATGTGTTTGTGTTGTTTGTGTTTGTCTGTATCACGTGTGTTCTCAGACAAGGGAGTGACTGATGGTTTGGTCTAATTTATCAATGATTACATCAGTAATGGGACTTGTCTGAGTGCCGAAGACATGCTGGAGATGCATCTCGAATTTGGTGAGCTCTTGGTGTACCTTAGAAACTCTCAGAAAGTATTTCTCATAGTTTAGTACTTTTGTTGCAAGGCCCTCTTGTAAATATTACAATGTTTTTATTTTAAACTTGAGGAACATTTTACTTTTTATGATTAAAATAGATACAACACCATCTTCCTTATTTCCAGATCACTTGGTTCAGTTTTCTGGGATTTTTAAGATGCCCAATATAAGACCTTTTAAGATTGAAACCATTTTAAGATTTAAACTCATTAAAAAAAATAAAACCCAACTCGTTCCCACTTTGATTAATTCAAAAAACCACCGAGATTCCAAGGTAGTTAGGATGGACCCACAATAGTTAAATGGGGTATTATTGAATACTTTCGATATTTTCAAATAAGAATGTTTTCTGGAAGAATTGTATCTTCCATTTACGGGGCACTTATTATTTCATTAAGACCTAATAAAAGTTGGAAGAAGAGATAAAATCCCACATTTTACAGATGAGGACAATGAAACGAAGAGAAAGCGTTCTGGGCCCCATGGTGGGTTTCACCCATGGGCTCTGTGACTACAGGCCAAGCTCTGTGACCATCCTGCCCTCTGGCATCCTGCTTTCATAGTGAAAGTCCACCAGCTCAGACCTTGCATATAGACAAGCCTGGAGGTCTGATTACCACTTCTAGGCAAAATTCAGGGCACTGGTCAAATCCCAAGTTTAAATAAATGTCAAGTAATTTTTCAGTAGTATGTTTAGTAGCATCCTGTATGCAACATATACTAAAAAAAAAAATTATTCATTGCTTATCTAAAATTCAAATTTCACTGGGTGTCTTGTATTTCTATTTGCTACACTGGCAATCCTAGCCAGAATGTACTCAGAAAGGGAGTAAGTACTTAGCAAAGCCAAGGTCTCCGTCTCTGCCTCCTTGAAACTCTCTCTTGGCATTATGGGGGTCCAAGGGGTTCCTGCTTTATTTCTTGGTTACCCTTTGGAGCCTGGACTTCTCTTGCAGGCCTGTGCTCACGTGCTGTGATAAAGCCCCTGAGCGCTCCAGATGTCAAACACAGCCTCTCTGCAGCTGCCAGCTATCTCTGAGGACACCCAGACCTTCCCGAATGCCTGCTCTTATGGGGGCGGTACCCGGGCTGTTTCACCAAGGATTCTCCTGCCACGGGTGTCCCACGATCAGAGTCTGCAGAGATTTAGGAAGCTGCTTGGATAGGTTCTGACTTTGCAGCCCTAGGTTTTGGGTGGGGGTCCCTGAGGCCGGAACCAGAGAAGCACTTGAGTATTAAGCACGATGCTCTGCTCAGATGATCTGTCCTTGAAGCAAACGCAGGGAACACCTTCCTGCAGGCTCTCCGGCTGCTGTGTCTGTGACTGCCGGCCCCCCAGATGTGCCTGTGCGTATCTGCGTGTGGCAGGCCGTGGTGTATGCTCCATCTGACTTCTCCTACGAGCCTCGGTTCATTTTGGGGTCCTCTTTCCTACCTTATGGAGCAAGGGCTTTGCTTGACTGGGGGGATCACTTGTGATTCATTAGGATTTTCTTTTCTTTTTCTTTTTTTTCCAAATTAACAAGCCAGATATGAATCTCTGAGGCACAGATCATAATTGGCGAATAAAGGAAGTTGCTCAATACAGTGCACAAGGCGACAGGCCCGCCTGTAAATCTAAGTCTTGCAGTTATCATCTGCATGACATCAGACAAAGGAAATTACCCGGTACTCTGAGTGCACCCCATGGGATCAGGATCCCTGGCCATTCCTGAGGCTTTGAGATAAAGGACCTTGTTGACTTGATCCATACTGTCAGCCATTGCATCAGAGATGATTAAATTCCTGAGAAGCCATACCATCCCTCATTTTACAATCATGAGACATCCTCTGGTCACGGCTGCATGAAGTCCAGCCTAGATTCACTTGAAACCCCATGGTGCATCTAAGTGTTTCAGCAGCCAAGGCCAGCCATCTCCCAGTAGTGTCTGGGACCACATACTGGGATGAGTACCACACATGTGGTGTGTGGGCAAGAACACAGCTGTGGTGGTAGGTCTGGATTCAATCCAAACTAGAGACATTTTTGGCACCCTCGTGCCATTGGGTAACTTCTATTTTTTTTTTAAGATATTACTTATTTATTCAATGGGTAACTTCTGATACTCGGTTTCCTCACCCATACATTCTAAATCATGCTTACTTTGCAAACCCTGTGTGCTATCCTAGAGCTTCAATCACAGCAGGGATTAAAGGCGTTCCAGTGCTATCATGATTAGAGTTATTATTACTAGCTTACCAACACAGGCATGTGTCTGCTTAGGTACACTGAGCAGATCTTTTGCACAGGTTGTTACATTCTTTAGAGCTGTGCAGGCCCTCGTAGCCACGAGCCTCCTGGGACTCTAGAGCACTTGAAATGTTACATGCTGTCTCTGTGCAGTTCACACGAGATTTTGAAGGCATAACAGGACAATAATAATTTAAGGTATCTCAACAAATGGTAATCATTTGAAAACACTGGCTGGAATAAAATACAGCATTAAAGTTAATTTCACCTATGTATTTTTACTCCTTTTGAATATGGCATCTAGAAAAAGGAAGATTACAGAGGTGGTTCCCGTTTACGCTGTGTCACGTTTCCATGGGATGGTGCTGCCCGAGAGAATTCAGGGTGGAGGCCTCAGTGGAGTTCTTTTCATTTCATTGCATTTCCCCCCCTTTTTCTCCATGTTCTAGAGCAACTTTGTCCTGCATAATATATATATATATATATATATATTTTTTTTTTAATTCCCCCCACCCTACTAAACAGAAGAAGTTTAGGCCACCCAGGGTGAGATATGTAGGAATAACCAAAACCAATGAGAGAGCAGAATTTGACCCATGAAGAGATGCTCAATGTTGCTTGGAAATATTTGTAAAGTTCTTCACCAGGCCAAAAGAGCATACAGCTAGACTTCTCGATTCTGACAAAGCTAGAAACTTTCAGTGAAAAGACAAATGGAAATGCGTAGCAAACAAGATGGTAACACCTGGACTTTTGCTGAAATATTTGAAGAGTTCTAGAATTCACCCAGCTGCTGAATTTTTTGTAGAAAAAGAATCAAATATGGTATAGCTATAACTGTGTGATTCCTAATTAAAATAGTCAAGGTCTGCACTTGTGAGTCGAGATCCAATACTTTCCCCCAGTTTTATAGAAAAGTGGAAAAAACCTGAAAATACCTGACATAGATTACACAAGGCAAATAGGTGCTAAAATTTCCTGTTATTTACTAGGTATGTCAAATTCTGAGAAAGCATTTTTAAAAAAATATAAACAGGAACACTACAATTATTTTTCTGCTTCACCTCTCTGCTCTATACAATGTGGTTGAACTTGGCCTTTTAAAGATTAAAGTCTGCATTTGCAATTGGCTTAAAACTGTCACTATTATTCTGAGCTCATGTTATGTGATAGGAATTAATTTGATTAAAACAAAATTAAAATGTGTGCAGTCCACAATAGTGGACCACTGTTGCAGGCTTCTTAGTGCCATGGCTCATGTTGAAAGACTTTCAGGGGAGTGGTTTTGAATCAGAGAGGTGATCTTACCAATTAGTAGATGTCAACGGTAAGTGGTGGTAGCTGGGTATTTTTCCTGGAACATCCAATACTCTCATGATAACTGAGTTTTATTAAGAAGCATGAAAAAAAGGAAAGTGGTAAAATAGTTTCAAGAAGCCCTACTCTTTAACTCCCCGCTCCAGCCACAAGGAGTGGGTCCAGTTCTGCTATACATGTCCTCCTTTTCCATTTCCTGGGAGCAGGGGTGGGGGAGCAGCTCCTCTGAGGTTGGGACAGAGCAGTGGAATAAATGTGTCAGAGCTATTCTTACATACGTGGTTGGTTCTGCCACTTCTTAATAAATAGAGGATGGTGTCTGGCTGTATAAGTTGTATTATTTATCACACGTTGTCAGTTTGGGATCTTAGAGTACATTCCAGCTCAAAATTAAAAGTCTACTCATCATCTTGTTGATGTACTTTGGAAAATCATTAGCACCATTTATCAAATAGTCACAGTTCTCCTTTTGGGCACATGGTAGAATCGCATTTCCTTACCTCCTTAAATTAGGTATTACGCAAGGTTCTCCAGAGAAGCAGAACCAAAATGTGTGTGTGTGTACAACACACACATGTACACACAGAAAAAAATTATTGGAAGGAATTTATTATAGGAAATTGACTCATATGATCACGGAGGCTGACAAGCCAAGATCTGTAAGCTGAGTCAGTAAGTTCTAGACCCGGGAGATGCTGGTGGTATACTTCCAGTCCTGAAGCCAGCAGCTTGAGCCCCAGGAAGAGCTGATGTTTCAGTTTGAGTCTGAAGGTAAGAAAAAGCTGATGTTCCAGTCTCAAGACAATCAGGAGGAATTCTCTCTTACTGGGGAGAGGGCCAGCCTCTCAGTTCTAGTCAGGCCCTCAGCTGATTAGATGAAACCCACCCACATCAGAGTGAGCAATCTGCTTTACTCAGTCTACTGACTTAAATATTAATCTTATCCAAAAACACCCTCACAGACACTCCCACAATAATGTTCGACCACAATGTGCAAACTTAACCATCACAAGCATAGCCATGCCTCTGCCAATAATTATCTCACTTGGGGAGGGAAGTTTTCAGAGCTAGTGTGCGATTTATCGCATTTGCGTTTTCATATCTAGGGGATCATGGAGGAAAATATCTGCTTGGAGTCTTCATGAGGCTGTGTCCTCAAGTGCCTATGATAAGCAAAGCCTCCCTGCTATCTTTGGATTAGTTATGTAACATATAAGAAATAAAGATTTTTTGTATTAGTCCACAAAGATTTGTCACAGCAGCAAAATATTGCTTATCCTGACTAACACGGTATTGTATAAAACTTGAGGAGCCTAGACAGGAGCTGCTGAATCAGAACTAGAGGATTGAAATCCTCTCTATGTGAGATGCTAAGAGGTGCCCACACTGTACCTTGCATTGTTCTTGAAGGGCAGGAACATGTGCAACTCTGGAGTCAAACCCATATACGAGGGAAGTTATAGTCTTTGCAGGACACCTACTTCGACTCTTCACATATCTTGGCTCACATTTTCTGTCCTTGTTATATTTTCTTTCACTCAAAGTTATTCCTACCATGGACACAAATTTAAATATTCTAGTTGTTTTTCAGCGATCTTTGTTGCTTTTGAAGAACTGTATTTGGGATCATAGTTTCTTCACTGGGTTCTGACCAGAAGTAATAGACATGTCCAGGTGCCTGAATAGAGCAGGTTGGATTCTGATGGGATGAATGTGCTGTGATCTAATGGCCTAAAAACAGTCAGTGATATATCATGGCAAGCAAGCGAGTGGAAGCAATGGCTCCCGCCATGGAATCAGAGTACACATTGTTCTTTGCACAGTATCAGACTGAATGCATCTGTACTAAGTACATATCTGATTGATTATGTGTGGAAATGACCTGAATCATTATCTCTCCCCTTTATAAGGCAGCAAAAACAATCACATGGATGTATTTTCAAAGCATTTTAAGAGAAGGATGTTAGAACCTGCTCACCTGTGGTCTACATTCTCAGGGTGGGCTAACCAGGAATCTGCTGGGGTCTGGGTCTATTCAAGGACTGAGTTTAGTGTTGAATTTATCTGCTAGCTAAGTCAGATGTGTGGTAGAAATTATTCGATCCTCCATTTGGCCAGATTCCTGAGGGAAATCATGTCATACAACATTCAAGAATTTTTTACATGGGTGTTGCTCTCTAAATATAAAATCATGGATTCCACACTTGTTAATTGTTCCGAATATTGGCAGTTTAAATGGAAGGTGGTTTTGAACAAAAACTACCTACTCCAAAATAATTAGTGGTCCAACAAGCATTGGCCATGTGGAACTAAATCTGGGAGAATCTCAGGTCTCAAACTGCTACTTAAGTGCCTATGGGCTAAAAGTTGAAAAATTGAATGGGCGAGTAAGTATGGTCATTAAAATTTAAGTAGATGAAAATTGGATAATTGCATGCTGCTTTTTATCCTGACACACATTGTATTACAAGTTACTGTGTAGAACCATCTTCTTGGGAAATAAATAGATGAGATGATTAAAACAGTGACTATTTCTAAATCCTACCAGGGAGAGCAGAGCAGGCAAACCACATTCTTTCACTGCCCCATGTAATGTCCAACTCAGGGGCCAACACGTGACAGGCACTCAATAAATATCTGTTGAGTCTATTAATGTATGAATGTAAACAAAAATCTTATCTTTCCATTAAAATTGAAGTGAGTACAATGGATGAAATTATTTTAAAATATAGCCCAGAATCAAACACAAATCATCTCAATTTAGCTCTTAATGAGCGTGAAGAGTTCATTGTTGCCATTAGTTTGCAAAATTTGTTTAACGATCATGAGATAGTTGGGAGTATTTGTGGTCTGTTCCCTAGGTTGCATTAATGGAAAAACGATATTATTCTTCTCCATTGCATGCATGTATTTGGCACTCTTTTTCAGAAGGGCCTGAAATATCATTTTTAGGGTGCATTTTGGAATGCTAAGGGACATGTCTGGGCTCTAAAATCCAAACCAGAATTTCCTTTTTAGCTTCAATCTAAAGAACATAATTCAACATTTAATATACATGCCTCTCAAATCTTCCAGAGCCTGCGAATGTTGGAGATTGTTTATGTAGTGTATGTAGTTTAATGCTCAGTAAGTGCTTTCAGACTGAAAGATTAACTAGGGAAAGGAAGCAAAGTAATAAGTCCATTCACTTGTGATTGTCTCCATGATTTGAAGAAAGTAAGAAAACAAAACCCTCTGCTGGTAGGTTGGGTGAAAGATGAGTATTAATAGTGTTTATTTTATTTATTTATCTTAAAATATTTCATTTATCTATTTGAGAGAGAGGGAGAGAGTATGAGGTGGGTAGGGTCAGAGGGAGAAGCAGACTCCCTGCTCGGGACTCCATCCAGGGACCCAGGGATCATGACCTGAGCTGAAAGCAGATGCCTAAAGACTGAGCCATCCAGGCAGCCCAAGTAATAATAGTGTTAAAAAAAAAAAAAGGGTCCCTGGGTGCCTCAGTCAGTTAAGCATCTGCCTTTGGCTCAGGTCATTATGCCAGGGTCCTGGGATCAAGTCCCATATGGGGCTCCCTGCTCAGGGGGGAGTCTGCTTCTCCCTTTCCCTCTTTTGCTCCCCTGCTCTCCCTCTCTCTCTGTCAAATAGATAATTAAAATCTTTAAAAAAATTAAAAAAATAATTATTCAAAGGAGGAAGACTTACTGAGGTATTTTTTTTGGAAAGAGAATCTCTAGAAATGAATAGGTACATGAAAAGATACTTGACATCTCTGATGATCAGGGAAATGCAAATCAAAACCACAATGAGATAGCACCTCACACTAGTCAGAATGGCTATTAGCAAAAAGACAAGAAATAACAAGTGTTGGTGAGGATGTGGAGAAAAAGGAGCCCTCTTGCACTGTTGATGGGAATGTAAATTGGTGCTCTCACTATGGAAAACTGTATGGAGGTTCCTCAAAAAATTAAAAATAAAACTACGCTATGACCCAGCAATTGCACTTCTGGGTATTTACCCCCCAAAACCCAAAAACACTAATTCGAAAAGATACACGTACCCTTGTGTTTATTGCAAACTTACTCACAACAGCTAAGATATGGAAGCAACCCAAGTGTCCATCAATGGGTGAATGGATAAAGAAGATGTGGTGTGTGTGTGTGTGTGTGTGTGTATCTATACAGATAGATACACACACACACACACACACACACACACAATGAAATATTACCTATCCATAAAAAAGAACAAGATCTCGCTATTTTTGACAACATGGATGGACCTAGGGAGTCTTCTGCTAAGTGAAATAGGTCAGAGAATGACAAATATATGATTTCACTCATATGCATAATTTAAGAAACAGAACAGGCAAAGAAAAAGAGACAAACAAAAAATGGACTCTTAAATACAGAAAACAAACTCATGGTTGCTAGAGGGAAGGGGCGTGAGAGGTTGAGGGAAATAGATAAAGGGGATTAAGAGTACTCTTACAGTGATGAGCACCAAGTAATGCATAGAATTGTTGAATCACTATATTGTACACCTGCAATTAGTACAACACTGATACCATGATCCTCTCCCTTGATTTACCTATTTGTGGTCTCCTCACTTCATCCTTATTTCCCAGAATTTTGGTATTCAATATAAGGTAAAAGCACCCTTCCATTTTGTCTTCCCCAGCAAAACAGCATGGGCAGCTTTAAGCACTCTTCTTCGATCTGATGGTTATACCACTCTTTTTCCTCATCCTCCCAACAGCATTTCCACCTCTTTCTCCTTGACCATTTGGACAGTTCCTAAGAGACAGGTCTCCACACTACCAGTCTTGAAGCTCTGGTACCAACCAGTCCAGTGTATCTTTCCTGGAACAACCCCCAACCATCCTTCGGGTCTCAGTTCGGCATCTCCTCCCTATGGAGACCTTCCCTAAACCCTTAAACTAAAGTAGGGCCCCCTATCGAACACTCTCAGAGCACTCTTTACTTTCCCTTTAAGGGTTTGTTTAGGAATTGAGGGTAAATATTGGAGCTGTGAGCGCTAATATTCGAGAGCATCTCCCTACTCCACCAGAGGCTACAGGAATAGAAGGGCTTCAATTGCTTTGTCCCCCGCTGGATGACTGGCACAGGGCAGAATACGCCACCCTAGAGTGGGGGTCTGAGCAGGCTCCCCAACGTAGGGAGAAGCAGGCTGTAGCTTGACAGAAGGTCACCAGCAACTGTGTGAAGGGTCTTTGGGGGAGTGGGCAGTGGAACAGGCATTGTTGGAGCAGCTGCAAAAACAGCAGGAGAGCTGGAGCTGGAAAGAGAGGGGAAGGATGAGGGGGGGCCCCCCGCAGTGGCAGCAGAGTCATGGTTGATAGTAGTGGCTGAATCCCATTCCATTGAGCTTTAACTCCATGTCAGGCACTGTTACTTTCAGATGAATTCCCAGACAGTCCCACATTATTGTTTATCATCCCCATTTTACAGATGCAGACATTGAAACAAAAATGGTGGAATGAGGATTGAAAACCAGTACTTCCATCACTTCCTTAACTCCCTCTTGACCTGGCCACATGGATAGAAGTCATTGGCATTCAGATGGGAACCAAAGCCCAGGGGGAGGTTAAAATCTCCTAGGAGGATATAGATAGAGAAGACCAAAGACCAAGTCTGATTCCCGAGGAATTTAACATTTAGAAATGGGGTGAACGAAGTGCCAGGAAGTGAAGCCACAGAAGAGCAGAGAACAAGAGGAAAACAAGGAGAGACAGACATAAAGAAGCAGAGAGAAGAGAAACACTCGGATGGAATGGTCCCACATGTGTCCTGGCAGATAAGTAAGCTGAATATGAAGAAGTGTCCGTCAGCTCCAGGGACATGAATATCACTAGTGACCTCATACATCTGATATTTTCAAAATTCATCATACTGAGATGCTTGCAAACATTTACCTTGAGACTTTTAGTCTCTAGATTTCGAATTTTAGAGCATATCAAATTCTAAAATGGTAATTACTTAACGTACACTGGTATTCTGTTTTCATTTTATCATGCATCCCACTTATAAGCTGAAATATACTTATGCACTTAAATAAGATTTTCCTCTGACTAAATTGCCAATCTCCTGAGAAAAATCTGATAAACTAAATTTTAATTAATCTCTGTTATACTCTTCTCATCTTTCCTCAAATGAATTAATTTTTTCCCATAGCAACTTAATACCTAGTTCACTTAAACATTAAGTTTTACTTTAGGCCCTTCCTTGTTTCTTACATTTTCTTTGCATTAATTTTTTTTCCCCAAAGGTCACATTCTTAACATAGGTGCTTCTTTCTTAAGATCTGGATAGTGTTCTACTTTTCTCTGTTTTTTACCTATAATTAATTCATTGAGGAAATATTTATTAAGCACCTTCTAGGTGCTGGGTCCTGGAGCACAAAGATTAAGAAGACACAATTCTTGCCATTAATACTGACAACCAAGTAAAGAGGCCAGATATCATAACGGGTAGCTGTAATACAATGGTTAAAACAGGGACACTGAGTCTTAGAGAAGTTTCTAATCCCACCAGAGAAGCTAATGCTGGGTGCCATGTCTTTTCCTTTCACTTCCTTCCTCCCTCCCTCTCTTCCTCCCTCCTTTCCTTCCTTCCCCTCTCTCTCTTTTTCCTTCCTTCCTTCCTTCCTTCCTTCCTTCCTTCCTTCCTTTTTAGAAATGCTTTCTTGACCTAGAGCCAGTAGGTACTCACCCACATCTCCCTGAAACCAGATTCCAGACAATGAGGGAGAGCCCCCATATCCAAGAGCCTCAGAAACTATTCAAGTTAGCCAATATACAGGGAGCCTTGAAACCTAAGTAATCCTCCTCACCTTGGCCATACATCACTGCCCCCTAAAACTCCAGCTTACTCTTTCCCCATCCGTGGGGGCAAGTCCCCATGTGGCTGTGCCTTCTCCAGTTTGAAGCTCTAAGTGAGAAAGAGTTCCATCTTTCATCTACCTGTGTGTCCTTGTGTTATGTGTCCCACCATCCAAAGAACCCTTACATATTATAAGATATCTGGATGAATCTTAAATCTTAAATCTTAAGTCTGGGCATTGGACAGGTTAGGAAGCAAGGGCCAGTAGGGAAGATGGTCCAGGCAAGAAGGAAAGTATGAACAAAGGTGTGATGAGAACTTGGGTGGAACAGAACTGGGGATGCAGGTACGAACATCACCAGGACATTGGAAGTCAGGAAGACTATTTATGCAAGAGGAGTGTAGGCTAAGAGAGGAAGCCTAGGAATGGTAGCATCTGAAAGGCAGGAAGAGAACTAAAATTCAAGGAGGTGAGAGTAGAAGGACATCTCACAGAAGGTGTGAGATGGCAGCATGGTAGATTCGGAAGGAATGAACGAGTCTAAAGTGGTCAGTGACTTGCAGTATCAAATGCAGGGCAATAGCTGAGAAAGGTCAGTGTCAGGAAGTGTCTGGAGAATTTGGCTGTTAGGAGGTGGTTGGTGGTCTTAGGAAGAGCAGGTTCAGGGTATGGTTGCCGCTCGAGCCAGATTGTGGGGGTGTAAAGCATAGGTGGGAGGAGGAAGACTGGAGTTGGTGAGGGAGAACTAGTGTAGGGAGAACTTGAAGTCAAGAAGAGAGGAGAGAGTATTTGTTACAAGGCGATGGCAACTCATGACAATGCCTGTCTCCTTCCCCTACCTCTCTCTCCTGTCTTCCTCCCTCCCTCCCTCCTCTCTTTCTTTCTTAGAGACCATTGAGAAGACTTGCCAAAAGAAGGGCTGGAGGTAGAAGAATTGACTTGGAGCCAGAACTGCAGAGGCCTTTCCACCTTACAAAATGTCCGTGTGTGTGTGTGTGTGTGTATGTGTTTGTGTGTCTGTGTGTACAGTTAAATCTCATTCATGGAGGATTCCATATTTCTAAATTTGCCTACTTGCTAAAATTGATTTGTAACTCCCAAATAAACACTCATGGTACCTTTCCAGTCATTTGAGGACATGTGTAGAGTGATGACAAATTAGAGCCATCCAAGGAACACGTTTCCTGTGGAGGTGGAACAAAGTGACACTCTGCCTTCTGGTTTCAGCACAATGTCACAATGTCAGTGAGCGTCTTTTTCAAGGTCTTGCTTAGTGACACTCTGGGTGTATGTTTGAAAGCTTTTATTTATTTATTCTATAGAGGGAGAGATTGAGCACAAATGGGTTGCTGCAGGCAGAGGGAGAGGGAGAAGCAGGGTCCCCGCTGAGCAAGGAGCCTGATGTGGGACTCGATCCCAGGACTCCAGAATCATGACCTGAGCCAAAGGCAGATGCTTAACTGACTGAGCCACCCAAGTGTCCCTGTCACATTGTTTAAAATGGCTTGTGAGTACAGTGCTGAAGTGCTGGATAAAGTTTTTACACAGATGAACATGGTGTATCTGGTTTTTTTTTTTTTTTACAGAAGACGTGTCTTAGATGGGTCACATTCAAGCATGAGTTCTAGTGTTGTTGGCTGTGAATTCAAGGATAATGAACCATCTGTATAAGGGTGTCTTTAAATTAAACATACTTAAAATGAAGTTAGGTATTGACCAGTTGATGAAAATGGTGTGACCAGAGGCTCATAGGAACCCAATCCTGTATTTCTCCTAAGAGCAATGATTTGGTATTTGCTCATTCAATATTAGCAGCAACTTTGTAAAGTGTAAGTACTGCAAATAATGAGAGTTGACTGTATACACACACATACACACACACACACACACACACAGGCACAAACGTGAGTATATATGAGCTGTATATATTAAATAATTTCATGACTTAATAGCTCAGTTTGTCCTCATACCATCCTTGTGCAGTAGATCCTTCTATTTTCCCAACTATCTAAATGAGGATGTGGAGACTCAGAGGTAATCAGTTACCTAATGTTACAAACCTGGAAGTAGCAGGACAAGGATGTGAACTTGGTGGTGTGGCTCTAGGGTCTGTGTTATCAGTCATTTTACCACATGCCTGTTTGTGGATGGGTCTAAAATAGGAAAGGGGCCTAACTAGGGCATTTTGTCATCACCTTAGTCATCTGGTGGTACAAAGAGAAAAGATGACTAGATCGGAGGTATGAGGAGAAAGTGAGGTGCTTCCAAGGTGAGATTTCTCTGTTCAATGCATTGTCCAGAAGGAGTCAGAGTGGAGAGCAAGAACTTGAGCCAAGGGCCAAGAATTACTTGCTATTTAGAGAACCAAGACCAAAACCAAACCAAAATGAAAAATGTTTGAGCCCCTACTAAGTACCAGTCACTGCTCATGGCCCTGGGGTTATAATGGTGGATAAAAAGTGGTCCCATCCTCAAGGAACATAGAGTATCATCTGGGGTCCTGAATGCCACAGAGATATCAGTCAAACAGTGACAGTCATTCCCTACTCAAGGCTTTCTTTGTCTGCCAGGTGAGAAGCAGCTTACTGTAAGAAAAGCCACCAGAGTTCAGTTAAGAAGGATGAGTAAGGCATGCGACTTGGAGCCTCCTGAAACTTCAAATGCCTCAATTTTGAAATGGGATCAAAATAGTCAAACAGAGACTGTTAAGAGAAGAACTTGGGTGAAAGCACTGAGCATGGTGCCCAAGACATAGTCAACCCTCACTGGATGACGTTAGTCATATTCTTTACTAAGTGAAGAGTGGAAGGAAGTATATCTAAGGAGGGTGAGGAACAAAAGGGAAGACACAACATGGTTCACGATGGGGGGAGGGCAGGAAGCAAGCAATGCTTTTGCTGAGGAGTAGTAGCTTTTGACCTGGAGTAGGGGGCAGTGATGGGAGGCAAAAAGTCATGATGTCAGATTTTATAGACATCCAGGAAAGATGGATCTTTAAGTGAAATAGGATTCTAAGGCAGAATGTCTGAGTAAATTATAAGTGCACGCTGTTGGTAGTGACTTGCTCATGATAACCATGATGGTTATCCATGACCCACTCCTCTGTGAAACACTGTTTTCCAATGTAATCTCCTACTGCTGCTTTTCACTATGTCATCAGATTCCATTTCAGTCTGGATCCTCAGGAAGAATGAGTGGGTTGTATCATCTCTGGACACTCCATTTATTCATTTATCCATTCATGCATTTGTTCATCAGACATTCATTGAGTAACTGCCGTGTGCAAGACTTTCTTCTCCATGCTGAGGAATACAGAATGAGTAGACATAAAGGCAATCAGAACCTTGGCAGAGATAGAGGAAAATAAGAATAGCACAGATTTGGAAAACACTGCCATAGTCATAAGAACAAGCTATTATAGGAACCTACAGGAAGAACTTGACGGAGGGTCACATGTAAGGAAGCCAGTCAGTTTGGCATGTGTTTTCCAGTTTAAGAAATTCGTGCTTGACCAATGCGACTGACCTGTTGCTTAGGTTCTGGCGATCCTTTTCCAATGTGATAACATCTTACATTTGGGGGCAGTAGGACAGAGCATGCCTCATGAACATATGCAAGGCAGAGTTTCTCATCATTTTTTAAGTCACCAACTAGAAGCTGGAGAAGACTTAAACTTTTTCTATGGAAAGAATAAGCATATATGAGCACAAACATTTGGATATAAAATAAAAAAAATCACTGGCTTCCTAAAAAGCATTAATGAATTTTGCTTTAAATGATAAAGTTATATGGCACATTCTGTCTCTTGCGAGACCAACATAGACTTCATCAAGCCAAGACTTGACATTTCAGGAAGGAGTGATGTAGAGGGGAGTTTAGGTCAAGAGAGCCATCAGTGATCTCTACCCACCTCAGGTCACTATGACAACTAGTCTCGGAATTATTAGTGCTTTAATTGAAAAATGTTTCTGAGTAATGGGAAGAAGAACTTGGATGACCCAATGACTTCCGAGAAAGTATAAGCAACCACTGTTGATGAAATAACATAGACTAGCTTGTTTTAATGTGAAGGACTCAGCATCTGATTTCTAGGGTAGTGACCATTATTGTGGCTGGGTTGGAAGTGGGAGTTTTTTCTTGGGAGGGATGAAACAGGGAATGATTCTGAGAAACATCAACTCAATTTTATGTTAATCTATTGACAAGATACAGTCAAAATTCTTTAAGGAAAGCGGCAAAATATTCCATACTTTTTGAAAATGATTTTATGTTGCAGATGGTAGGAAAGAATAAATTAACCAAAATATCTTTAATGTTCTTTCTATCACTGTGACTAGTAAAATATATTTCAAGCCTTGAATAAAAGAGTTGGTGCGAACGTGGCCTATCGCATGTAGCCAATGAGTGTTTCAAGCCCCTATGTCAAGGAATTTTTATGATTGTAAAAGGCATTTCTTAAGACAGTGAACATTCACTAGCCCCACCTGCCTCAATAAGTGTTGCTGTAAATCTTCCGCCATCTTTCTAGAAGCCTATAACTGTTATCTAGAGTTTTAGAACCAACAGTGATTATATTTACTAAACAGTCCTGAAAATCAATTCCGAGACTGGGAAACAGGGAACATTACAGAAATTTTATATGATGCCAAGTTATCAACTGCATTGAGTTCAGTAATAACGGATATATTGGGTGCAAATATATTTGTCATGACAAAATTCAACGTGACTTTTATTTAAATTTAATATTTTCCCCAATCTATTTACTCTGGTGACTAGCAGCTCCAGACTCCGGTGTGCGTTTGAATCTAAGACCGTGTCTTTCCTTAGGAAAGGAAAGTCATCTTCAGGAAGAAGCTTTGTCTCTGTAAGTAGAATAATTGACTGAACAGGCATAATGTGATTCACTTTTAAAGTATGTTCCTCGATATGACACTTCAGTAGTAATAGTAACGATCTTTCTTATTTTATGCTCCACTAGGGCATATGTGGCCAATTGTATCGCCAGTGTAAGTCTGGATTACTTTCTATTACTTTCTATTGATAATTTTTAATAACTAAAGACATTTGGAACTAGAAGGCAGTCAGTGGTGCTTGCAACAAAGCAGGGGCAATTAAGATGGGTAAGGGTTTTAAACTCTGCTTTGGTCTGTGCACATCGGGAGAGGCAGAGTCAGCCATTAAAAATATTAAACCATTTGGGTCTGGGGTTAAGGTCTGTGAACTGTTTAATGTCATAATTGCCTGCTGCCTCAATCATCAAACTGAATGAACTTCTAAGTTGAAATGTCATAAACGTTCAGCGTAAAGATTTATATAACCCAGGTATCCGACCTACCGCCATGCCATGCCTGTGGCAGGAAGTGTTTGTTATGTCTTACTCAACCTTTGGGGAAAAAAATAAATAAATCCGGAAATATGCTTGTTCTGGCAATGATCAAAACATTAAGGACCAATTCTGTTATCTGTATGGTGTGTTCAGAGTCCCTGAGAAACATATCCATTCCATATAAAAAAATAATTTAGAACCAAATTCCTTTTATGGATAGGTGTGTGTTTATTAGAACAAATTAAAATGGTTAGAGTCATGTTTTCCTGCTGCACATTTTGCTAAAATGAGAGAGGAACGTTTCTAGTTAAAGTGAATTTTATTTTCTGAAGAAGTACATTATTCTGTGATTCTCACTTACATTTTGCTCCTCCTTTAAAAAAAAAAAAGCCCTGAAATTCCATCATGCGTATTTTATAAAATGTATGCTACACGTAAAACAATATTTTGTAGTCGGATATTATTTGGAATTTCTCCTTTCTATACAGTGCAGGGTTATTTTAAAGTCAGTGATTCATTTAACTCATAATAATGGCATACTTGCCTATTATAAAAATTTAAAATCAACCCATGTCATAGAGCCTGTTCCGAAAGTTCTCTTGTAAAGTTTTAACAAATTTAATATAATGCCAACCAATTAATTGCACTTACCAAATTACCAAAATTGTGTGGATTAAACTCTTACAAATCTATCATAAATAAACATAAATTAAAATGGACAAAGACCTGAGTGAACCCTTGACAAAAGAAACTCTATGAGTGGTTAATGAGTATGTCAAAATATTTTTGGTATCATTTGTTTCCAGGGAAATGAAAATTAAAATGACAATGGAATATCATTACAAATCTATTAGTATGGCTAAAATTTAGGGCAAAAAAACCCTAGAAATACTAAGAGTTGGTAAGAATGTGGAGCCCCTGGAACTCTTACGCATTGATGATGGGAATACGTATTGAGTGTCTGGTGTAAACGGAGCCCCATATTGGGCCCTGACAAAAAGGAGGAAGGGTAAGAGAGTGTCCTTGCCCATGAGATTGCTAGTTGGGTGGTGGAGCTGGTCAGTGGACTGGTGATCACTGCACTATATTAAGTGTAGGGATTTGCAGCAGATGCTACAGAAGCCTATGGGGCGACTCCTTAGCCAAACAAGGTGAGAGATGGAAGAGATAGAGGTTTTTAGGTGGCTTATCAGCAGAGGCTGAGTAGTCTACATGGGGTGAGTCAGGGAAAAAAAGGGAAGGACGAAGAAGCCCATTACAGACAGAACACCAAACCCAGAAGTGTTGAGCTACATAAGATTATGGCAGATCTAGGATACTTATGGCTTCCAGAGGGAACAGTAGTGGGGCGGAAGTAGCAGACAGGTGACCACAGGTAGGAACCACACATTTGAAGTACTAGCTAGCATATTTGGTTTTCATCCTGAAAGCTATAAAAATCTAATAAAGGTTTTTAAGTTCCATGATCGAATTTGGTTTTGGGGGTGACCAATCTTTCAGCAGCATTGGAAATTGATATCTGAAGGTCTCTAACAAACATGTGTGTGAATTTCCTTTAGATGTTTATTTTCCTTCCTGAAAGGTATGCAGTCTGTGATAAAAATGCTGAATATTCCTCCACAATACTGCTGAGAAAAACTCAGGCAGATGATGACAACATTTTTTTGCCAAAAGATTGCCACCTTTAAGACAATATTTTTTTCACAGAGAAACTACCTTCCGGAAGAGACCATCATAAGCTAAAGCTTGGGGCAGCCTGCACACTGCTAGCTCCTTCTTAGCATTTGCAATCTAGCATAACTCAGTGGGCCCTTAACAAAGAGACCTACTGAGGGTGGAGAATAAAAACAATCTGAAGCCTTTTTCGGATAGGATTAAAGGTGGTCTCTAAAGAGCTTTCAGCAAGGTAGCTTACTCTGAAAGTGCAAACCAAGAAGAGCTACCCCGTGTGCATGACAAAGACTGAATTGGGTAACTTTGGCTCTATTGGTCAGGATCTGTCAGGAAAACAGCTCCTGTGCCCTGGTGCTTTATTATAGGGGTCTAAAACAAAAGCAAATTACTCAGGTGTTGGAAGATCTGAAATCAGGGCTAAGTGAAGCAATCCCAAGATTAACAACTGTGAGAAGCAGCTACCACCACAAAGATTTGGAGAGGCTGGGTGAGAGAGGAGATATGTACCACTATGAACCTGTGTGCCAGGTCCTAAGACAGGCATGTTTGGTGGGAACAGATTTCTCGTAGAGGCAAAGCCATTGCTGGAGAAGCTTGTGAAAACAGAAACAAGGTAGAAAAACTATGGTTTCACTTTCCCTTTACCTGCCTGCTAATATCCTACCACTGTTTCCCATTAGCTAAAACTAACAGGAAACCAGTGATCAAGAGATTCTGGGAAATGTAGTTTTCAGTAGACCTTGGTGCAACAGAGTGGAAGGAGGGGTGGGTACCGGAGGGCAGAATGGCAAGTAACCTAGGCAGTATTTGGTAGGTTTGCAACTGACCTTTGTTCAATTTGCTGGCTTCCAATGAGTGGCCTGCCAAGGTGTCTGCTTCCAACGAGAAGACAGTGAATATATTTCATAGTGAGATCAGAAGGTTTCAGAAGTTTCCCACAGCTCTACAACATGATTCAAATTTATTAATGTAGTTCAAACAAGTTATATTTAATTTATTTAGCAGGAAATATGTTTCTGCTCTCCTACTCACAGTAGGTGCACAATGAAATCTTCTAGAAGAATAATTTAAACATGATTAGGACATAGAGGACCTCTTAGTGACTTCCTGAAATCTGAAAGCAGATTTAGAGTTCAAAATTCCTTTATCTATGAACAGAAATGACCTCATTACTAAGGAACAGATTTAATCTTTGAAAAGGGGGCACTTAGCAAGGAAGCAGGAATCTGGATACATCTACAAAGAGGGAAAGAGGTAACAGCAACCCTCAGATATGCTATGATAATTAATGCACAATTGTAAAATTTTGAGAAAATAAATGATTCAAATAATGATAATGAAGAAAAGGAGCAAAGAAAGCGACCATTAGTACCCTCCTACCACCACCTGATTCAATGCATTATTCTGCAGCCTGCTCTCGTTTGTGTATTATGAGAATAGTGACTGCTTCACTCAGAGGTTCATAGATTACTGGGTTCAGGGCGCTGTGCTTAGCTCGCTCTCCCACCTGATTTTATTTCTCTTTGTGTTTATTTCCTCCCTGAATTTGAACTTGCCTCGATATTATATTTTTGATGTAGCATTCAACTGCATGTATTTAATTCTTATTTTGAGTTTGGCATTGTGTTGAGACTATGGACCAAAAAATAAACGAATCATCATCGTTGTCATCATCATCATAATCAATGACAAATCCCCGATAAACTCAAGTCATGATTCTTAATCTCAGGGAACTGATAGTTCTTGATATCCTCTTGTACTTTTTCAAACAAGTTCTTCATTTACTAAGCACACATAGATTAGCTGGTAACAGCATTCCTTAAAGAGTTACTGCATATGAGGCCCTGTATTAAGCATTTGACACACTGTGCTTTTTAAATTTTTATTATTTCATCAATGTTTTAGGTGTGTTACATTATCATCATTTGATAGAAGATGCAATGGGAACATAGAGAGGTTATACTGCCCTGAAGGTGGTGGAACCAGGATCAAAGCTCCAAGAACAGAGGATGGAAAATAGGGTAAGGCATTCTCATGGCCAGGGAATGGGCACCCTGCTCTATATTGCCCCGGTCTACCAAGTGCCAGGCACTGTGCTAAGAACTAGAACTCCAGCAGAACCAGAAACAGCTCTGGAACTTTAAGAGTTATCCTCTAATTCATGAGATTACATACAGGATGTATCATATGGTGCTACAGAAGCTGAGCGATGGGAGATGGTAAAAGTTGCTTAAGGAAAAATAAAGAAAAGTAGGGTTAGGTTAGTTCTACCTGGGCAGTGGGAGAGACCTGGGGCAAGGGATGCTATAGCTAAGTCATGGAGCTTAGCTCCTTGGGGAGTGCGTAGAGGATGATGAGGGAGGGAAGAACATCAAGAGAGCATTAGGAAAGATGGGGTGGGAGTCAGATGGCAGTTGAAGAACATAGATCATGCAACACACCTAAGTTTTGGGCGCCAAAGAAAAAGCAGAGAAATAAACACCAAGGAAATGATGGGGCTCTGATCATGTCAGTAAGAAGTGCAGATTTTGACTTGACAGTAATGAGGCAGCATCGAAGGATTTTAAGCAGCACTTGTTTTTAGAAAGTCCACCAAGATCAGTAAGAAAAAGATTGCAGCAGCACATAGCAAAGGTAGATTAGTGATATGGTGAGGACATGAAATGAGTCAGTGGAAGTGGTAATGCTTATGGAAGATGCTAGGGAAGTAGAAACCATAGCACTAATGTCCCTAGGACCTGAGAAGAAAAAGAGGAAGTAGGGGAAAACAAAACAAAACAAAACAAAACAAAACAAAAAACCCCACCTGATTTGACTAATGAAAGGGATTTCAGTACCATCCTCAAAAATAAGAATAGGAAAAAAATGGTTTAGGAAAGGCCTTTTTTCTTGTCCTAATGTGTTTTCTTTCTTTGCTATTTTCCTCCCTTTATTTGTTAAGTTTGTATCTCATTTTCCATTTTCTTTGTCCCTCAAAGTCAAAGTGGTGAGAAGGTGGTGGTTTATGTCATGTGATTTGAAATTAGCAGGGCAAGAATCTTTGTCCAAAAATTGATACAGAAAAACAAATATTCCCTGGTTACTTTAAATAGTGTTTTGTTTTTACTATTCACACAATGAAATAGAAAAATTTAAATGAATAAAAAGGTAGATTTGAAGTCGGTGATGAGTAGATATGTGGTAATCTATGTAAAGATATATGTAGGCAACAGGTTTCTGGCTTGGATGTCTGGGTGATAGTAATTAGGCTTAACTATTTAGGAAAAACAGTGATTTGGGGGTAAAGATGAAGTTTTTATGCTGAATTTGTCTGCATTTCTACCAGATAGTATCTACCAGATAGGTTAGATACTGGATTGCTCAACAAAGGAGCAAGCTGTGGCTGATAGATTGACTTAGGGGTGGCCTCAGCACACAGATGGTCATGGGAGTCAATGCAACACCCAGAAGATTATGAGGAATGAAGAAGGAAGAAGATGAAAGATCAAAGGGTGCATATCATAACGCTCAGATTCAGGCAGAGAAAGAGGAAGGGGCAGAAAATATTGGGAAGGAAGTCAGAGAAACAGGAGAACCAAGAGAGCTTAGTTTATGTAAGCCAAGAGAAGGGAAGGAAGAGGTCCATTTCCAGAGGCCAATGGCATTGAAAGAAGACATTGTGTTTGTGATCCTACTAAGGGATCACTACTGACTCTTGACACAGGGATTTCAGGGGGTTGTTGGGGATGGGAAGTCAACTGCAGTGAGTAATAAGGAAGTTCATGAAATCTGAATATGTGGAAAAGTGTTACCTCTGGAAAAGCTGGCTTAAAAATCAAGCAGAGAGAGAGGGACGCCTGGGTGGCTCAGTTGGTTGGACGACTGCCTTCGGCTCAGGTCATGATCCCGGAGACCCGGGATCGAGTCCCGCATCAGGCTCCCAGCTCCACGGGGAGTCTGCTTCTCCCTTTGACCTTCTCCTCGCTCATGCTCTCTCACTGCCTCTCTCTCAAATAAATAAACAAAATCTTAAAAAAAAAATCAAGCAGAGTAAGAGGTAGGGGAGTTCTACTCTCCATGAATACAGATTGCTATGATCATTGGGGACAGGGGTATAGAAGTAGAAGTGTCCTGTGCATTGGGCCGTGGAATTTATGCAATGAAGCTGGGGGCTGAGGATGGGGCGAACCACATCAAAGCTTAGATAGCAAAGCTGATTGTAAATAATTCCGTACACTGCCCCACCAAGATCCCAAAATATTTTAGTCCATCCTAACAGTTCCAAGACCCAAACCACAAAATAGCCTCGGGATGTAATGGCAATCCGAGGCCACGTACAAATGAGATTAGCCTATGTGCCACTCTGTTCCTGCTCCGATTTACTGACCCCACATCTCTCCAGTAACACCAAATCCCTCTAATATCAGTGAACTAGGTTCCATCTGGGAATGTTTAGATGTTTTAGTGATAGCCTTAGGCTGAGATAGATGGTAATATCTACCAAAATGAGATTCACTGTCACAGGAAATTCCAACAGCCATGCTTTCATGGGCCCCACATTTTCAAGCTGGAACAAGTATGTGATAACTATGTGAACAAATTAGTCACCTCACCCCAATAATATAGAGAGAGTCAAGATCACATTGGTTGTTGGCCAACCTGAACCTCCACCTTTAGGCACGCTCCTCGGTAGGACCCTCTGGTGAATCACAGTTCATGGTCTACTGATCTGCTATTAATACAATTTCTGCCGCCCTTTGAGCTTTCAGCTCCACATGTGTAATTCCTCTAAGAAATTCAGTACGTTATCTGAAAGGTCTCTCAGTGCCACTGCATCAATGCAAACCAGACTACTCTGAGATGAACAAAGGGAATTTAACTTTCATAAGTTGGTTTTAAAAATGCATTTACTTTGACTGCACTGAAAGAATCTAAAAAAAGATGAAAAGCATCTTTAGCATGCCAAAAACATCTGGTTTCATATTTTCAGACCGAAAGGAAATTGCACGAAGACTAAAATCTTATGTTTTGATTTATATTATTATTGGAGGGCTGAGAAGCTGCCAGTCACCAAGTAAAATTTTATGATGATAAATAAATAAGGAAAACAATCTGACAAAACATGTTGTGGAACAAAGCTGCATTTCAAGTTTAATTAACTGATAACAATGTTTATGATGGAAAAACTGTGCCACCAATTATACAGTTAGTAAATGTATGCTCCCAATGAGAAGACAAGCCTGTAAAACCATAGAAAGGGCTCTTCCTCGACATAACATTTCAGCTTATCCGAGCAAAGTTTTGCTTCATGTAGTAAATTGTGCATCAGTTAAGACCCTCACTGAACACTTGCATAAGTTGGTCTCCTAGAGGTGTTAACTCCAAGTGCACAATTTAACTGGAACAATAGTAGGAGGGATGCTTTCCTGGTAAGCTGAGTGATGGTGTCTCCTGCATGTGACAGGCAGAAAAACAGCAGAAATGCAGCAGTCAGGAAAGAATTGGAGGTGGGGGGAGGGAGGAGGGTGGTGCAGGAAGCAAAAAAGAAAAAAGAATGTTTTCATCTTTTTAGCACTATGCTTCTCCCTCCCCGCAAAACCTCAGACAAAATTCTGACAAAGTGTTCCTGCAAGAAGGCTTTCAGAGAGCCTGCCATCAGCAGCGGGGCTGTAGGTAGAACTGTTCCTTAAATGGTGCATGGGAGAACACAGTCCCTTTGCTGTTCTGACTCTTGCATTTAAAAGCATTGCCTTCTCAGTTGTTGCAATTCAAAGAATTAGGATCAGAGCCATTGTTTGTTCTCAGAGTAAACTGTTTGCTTTCACTTTGCCATTGAGACTCGCTCCTGCCATGTTTTAACATTTATTATATGTTTAAAGTGGGACTTGGCTTAGCAGATCTCAAAAGTTGATTTCCTGGAACTACTGAAAGAGACAAACCGAGGCTGATATGTATTAAGATTTGAAGTCCGGTCTTCCCTGGTCTTTGGAATGCTGGACTGTTACCAGATTTAGGAAATATTTAAGTCCCTTGACTCCTGGCCCATTAACCATTCCGCTCACAACCCTCCTAGAATCCTTTCAACAGCAATAACTGTCACTGTGCTTCTGGTCTCCCTGACAGTGAGCCGCACACTCAAATAAGATCAGTTAGCACATTAAGCAATGCATTCTAAATATTAGGTGGTTTCCCAATGGAAGCCTAATGGAATTTAAAATACATATATATCTGATATTAAGGGGGATAGTATTCAATCAAATGCTTTTGTTGGTAAAACTCAATATTCTGTAGTCAGACAAAAGGCTCCCAGAATGCAGAACAGTTGTGGAAAATTCCTGGAACTTTGGGCTTAGATACAGTTGCCATCAAAAACATTCTGAAGTGCATTTGTTGATTCAGGAGGAAGCACAAAGCATTTGGAATTTGGGTTTTCCTAGAATCCATTCACATTTGCACATGGCAATTTCCTGTGTGATTTCTCTTTTCTTTCCTCCAGTTGTGTCCCCCCATGAGTTAATTTCATGCGATTTCTCTCTTCCTAGGAGAATTATTAGCATTCGACTCAGTTGTTTGGTCAGCTAATTTTTTTGTTTCTCTTCTTTAGCTCTGGGTGGTAATTGCCACCCCTTCCAGTAACGAAATGAACTTTTCCATATGCGGTAGGCTGTGTTGGTTCATCTCGTGGCTGTCTGCATGCATATATGTGCATGGAAAAGTTAACATCCTGTCTTCAACACTGTTGGGAATTACTACTGGCATGTTTTGACTCATTATCTTGAATCTTAATCAGCTGATGAAAAAAAAATTAGTTTCATCAGCTGATGAAGGCTCAGGGTAATGAGTCAAAACATCCTGATAGGGCTTCTCAGCCGCCAGATACGTGACTCGAGGAGCTCACCTGACAGAGCTGTCTCTCAGCGCTGTCCAACGAATGATTTATCCAGTCTCTATATTTACCCGGTGTAACAACCACAATGTGGCACGAGAAGCAATCGGCAGAACACGAGCTCTATCATCTCCCAGGAGGATGAGTTCAACTTGTGTCACTTTCTCTGTGTTGCCGCAAATACGCATAACGTGGAACTTACTGCAACCGTGCCCACTGTCTACTCCAGGATTTTGTCAGCTTTCCGAATTGAAAATCTACCCCATTAGACAGTAACTCCTCATCTTCCCCAGCCCCCAGCTCCTGACAACCGGTTTCTGCTTCCTGTTAGTCCAAGCCCCTCACGTAAGCGGAATCGTGCACTGTTGTCTGTTTTCTGTCTGGCTTCTTTCACTTAGCATGGTGTCCTCAAGGTTCATCCGTGTTCTAGCCTGTGTCAGGATTTCCTTCAAAAGGCTAAATAATAGTCCATTCTATGTATATGTCATATTTTGCTTATCTTTTCATCCACCGATGGACACGTGGGTTGCTTCCTTCTTTTGGTTTTTGTGAATACCACTGCCACAAACATGGGCATACAGACATCTAAGACCCTGCTTTCAACTCTTTGGAGCAGGTTATCCAGACGTGGAACTGTTAAATCCTATTCTATTTTTATTTTATTTTTTCAAGAACGGTGTCATTCGACTTTTCAAGCAATGAGAGCCACCCAACCTGGGGACCTTCTGAGGGTGTCTGTAAGTCACAAGACCTTCAATACTTCTGTGATTCACGGGCTTCTCATTAAGGAGAAAATGTCACCCATGCCACAAAACTGTACTGCGCGGGGGCTCCTTGCTGTTTTGTAATCGGAAATTGTGGTGAAGAAAAGCCAACTGGTAACCCTCGATTTCCAAAAAAATAAAAAATAAAAAGGGAGAACCACCTTCACAAAAACGTAAGCCAAAGTCGAAAACCGTACAGTGTTCAAAACATGTTCTGGAAGAGTGTGGGTAATCGGCCCCGTAAACGTGCTTGCAGAGGATATACTAAAGAGTAGAATATAAGGGGGTTTCTTTCGCACGCAGCTCAATTAAAGCGGAGACTGAACTGCCCCCCACAATACTGTGTTTGCTCATTATTCATTTATGACTGTCACCATTCCTCCCTTCTCCTCATGTTCCTTTCCCAAATTGGCACTTTATTTAGGTCAAATCTCCTTGGTTCAGTAGCACAACCAGAAATGCGCTAAAAAAAAAAAAAAAAAGAAAGAGAAAAAGAAAAGAAAAAAAAGATGAAATAAATGAGAACACAGGGGGACTTCACTTACACAGGAGGAAAGTCTCAAGAATAAGTACTGTAAGAAAATAAAAGCGGTTGTCAGTTTGAAGTAAAAAAAGATAGCAGCGCGCCGTCTTAGAGACATTAAAATGGGAGCATAGATGCCAACGATTGGGGGAATGGCTGCCTATAATTTTTTAACATTATAAATTCTACCTTTGGAATTGTCAACGATAATGTGACATTTGGGACAGTGAAATCTTTGAACCTAAGGGGCTTTCAGGAGCACCAGACCTCTTGTGAAGGGGAGGAACCAGACACCTTGCAGTGACATAACTGTTCTCCACTGAGCTGGAGTTGGGAGACGGTGAGGATTTTTAAAAACCTGCCCAAAGAACAAATCGATTGCTTTTCAGTCTTAGTATGTGACTAGAAGTTTTTTGTTTGTTTGTTTGTTTGTTTTTTGGGCGGGCTCTTCTTGTGTGTTGTGCTTCATTCTCTGCCTAAACAAATCCGCATAGAAACGTTGACTTTTCCTTTGCTCCTGTAACAGCTTCCTGGTGAGGCCCTCATGCTCCACCTAGGTCTTTCAGAACCCTACCCATCGCAGACAGATGCCTCATAGTGTCCCATCGTCCATTTTCAACTCTTCCTAAGTGACCGCTCTCTCTCTCTCTGCTGGATTTCCATGACCGTTTGTTTTATATTATTGAATTAATATCTCAAATTTCCCTGCTACTCATCGTTCTAGGAGGATCATGGTCTGAAACGCACTTATTCTTATAGCTCCCGACAAATGTAGTGTTTAGTGGGCATTTGATGAACTGAAAGAGATATTGTAAAAAGAAATCAATGAAAAAGACACCGAGATTCGTTACCATCCTCAGTGCTCTAATACGGTGTGAGGGGAAAAAAAACATCCTTCCCCCAGGTTATCTGAATGTATCACTAAATTAGATTTTACAGAGAAAAAAAATCAATTTTCAAAACAAAGGTTATAAACTCTACTTGTCCCTGTGTCTCCATGCCATTTATATTCCTTATAAGTATGATGGTATCTTTAACCCTCTAGAACATACGTGACTTTAGAACTTCCTTCAAGTCTTAAACGTGACCTTCTTGATGGGGCCTTCCCTGAGTACCTGTCAAAAAATACAGTCACAGGGACGCCTGGGTGGCTCAGTTGGTTGGACGACTGCCTTCGGCTCAGGTCATGATCCTGGAGACCCGGGATCGAGTCCCACATCAGGCTCCCAGCTCCACGGGGAGTCTGCTTCTCCCTCTGACCTTCTCCTCGCTCATGCTCTCTCACTGCCTCTCTCTCAAATAAATAAATAAAATCTTAAAAAAAAAAACATACAGTCACAGTCTGTTGACTTCCTCTGCCTGACACGCACCTCATTATTTCTGTGTACACGGTGCACAAAACCTTATAAACTTCTGTATGGTTTATTTTATTTTATTTTATTTTATTTTATTTTACTTTATTTTATTTTATGTTTTTGGTTTCATGTTGTTGTTGCCCACGAACTTCAAAGTCAATGAAAGTGAGAGTTTGTATTTTTTTTCCTGCTTTGCTTACTGCTATATCCAACATATATATTCAATAAATCTGAATGAATGAATGGATAAGGTTCATTATATGTCCTTTATATTTAAATCCATTCTAACACAAACTATGTCTGCTTTTTTTCTGTATAAAATCTTTGAAACAAACCCTCTCTCCATGTCTAAAATATTTTCACTCTTGGACTAGAGAAACTATCTTCTGTTGAGCTACTCTATTCCTTTCTCAAGCTATTTCTATATCCAAAGTGTCACCTTTTTTGATGTCTGTAAGACCAAGGTAGTTCCTCTATCCAATCTTTCATTAACACTCAGTTAGTTAATGAATCAAATTGAGATAAATTTTTGGTGTTTGTAAGTTTTGTCCCCCCTCCAACCTTGTGCTCTAATGACTGTTTCTCAATGTCTCAGGCAGACAGCCCTCCCATATGCTTTGTCTTCCCATGCCACTCCCATTTTCTGCTCATATGTATAATTTCTACCGTTTCAAATACTTTCTCCCTGACTCCCCACCAAACTTTGTCTCTCCCTTCCTTCCCAGCTGCCAACACACCACTTCAGTTGAACAATCTCAGCCCAAAATTACCTGATTGTATTCACTTTGACCATTCCAGAAATGAACGCCAGTCAGTCATACCAAACGTATGTGTTGGGAACCTGCTGGACAACTAGGCACTAGTGTGGGTACTGGTTATATACTGGAAAACCTAGAAAACAAGTTGAACAAACAAACTGAAATGGAGATGAAATTCCAATTCTTTATTTCTGCCTTCCCACCAGGTGTTAGGGTCTGCCATTAAACACAACGCATCCCATGCCCCTGTGGCTAATGCCTAGGTAAGGATCCTCATCTCAGGTATGGCTTGAGTCTCAGTTTCTAGGAGTTGCACTTTCTTTGTACGTGCATATCTGTGTGTATAAAGAATATATTTAGTTTTTAACTGAAACACACATTCCTTCCTTGCTATTATATAAACACATGCTCCCGCACTATATCCTTGCTCACCTCTCCAGCTCTCCGTATTTTCATTTTGCCATATCCTTAAGCAGTGTGGGACTCTAAGGTTTGGGAGGGGAGTAAATTGCTTGACAGTCAGAGTGATTGGTCTCTCTACGAGGATAAATTAATGAAGCAAGTGAGAAGCTTTAAAGCAAATGCCAGGTATCACTTTTCACACGGTTACTTTTTGGGGGAATGATGTGAAGACATTTTCATAACTATCGTGTTACTATGCATCAGACCGTGCCAACAAGCCCAAAAGTGGCACGGTCAGCTCAAAACACGTTTAGGCCTTGAATTAAAGCTTGAAATTTAAAGTGTGATAATATACGAACAAGGTGCAAAATTCCTAGAGAGAAGACTCAGTTAGTATAACATCACCTATAACCGCTGAGCTGCAAGAAGGTGTTCTGGGAACCTTCCTGTAGTGCCATGAAGTTCTCCAGGTCTGCTCAGTGTGTGTGTGTGTGTGTGCGCGGGTGTGTGTGTGTGTGTGTGTGCGCGGGTGTGCGTGTGTGTGTGTGTGCGCGCGGGTGTGTGTGTGTGTGTGTGTGTATGGTCACCCATGTGAACACAAAGCCACTCTTCACCAACATCACTGTCCAGCCAATGCTTCTATCTTCTCTTATATATTAAGTGTATTTTTGAGAAATACAGAATAAAAAAATGGGTTGCCTTCATTGGACAATCCAATGCAGTATCTGGAAACATGGAGGCAAGAGGAGCATGAATGTGAGGGACATATTGAATAAATAAGTTGCCACAATCAGTTGAACCAACAATCTTGGATAAAGTTGAGCTTTTTTTTTTAAGATTTATTTAATTTTGAGAGAGTGAGTGTGTGTGAATCTCAAGCAGACTCCCCCATTGAGAGGGGCGTTCCTGGCAGGGACTCCATCCCCTGACCTTGAGATCATGACCTCACCCAAAATCATGCAGTAGACACTTAATTGACTGAGCCACCCAGACTTCCCCAAAGTTGAGCTTTTCAAGTTACAGGAAAAATTAGAGTTCTGGGATTTGCACTAAATTTGCATCATGTATATTCTTGGTTGTTCTGGCTATTACTATATATGATGGCTCATTTAATTATTTAAAAAGCAGATCCAAAATTTGTTTCCATTTGCCAAATTCATTCTCTAAATATCCTATATTTCAATTTAGTAAAGTGACCTTCAGTGTTCGGCCAAGGCCTTTAAAACTTTAGCTCTTTTACTGATGGTGTAGTGGGGGAGAAGCACCACCATGATATATTTTTTCCTTTAAATTCTTTCCTGTTGAAGGGAAATGGTTCAACACTGAAACTCTCAGAAGTTATTTTTGGCATCATTCTTTGTCCTACCCCAAGTGATTTTGCTGTATCTATTATTCTTATCAGATTATGAAAATGGTACCTTATTTCTCATTTTGAGCATAAAAAAGGATAACAAAAAGAAAATTTATCCATAGATCCTGAAGTACTTGGGATGAGACCATAATCTCTGTTAGCTCAATTAAATTAATAAAGTTAATGATTCTTGTGTTTTTTAAAAGATTTTATTTTTTATTTATTTGAGACTGAGAGAGAGAGAGAGAGAGAGAGAGCACACACAAGCTGGGGGAAGGGGCAGACAGAGAGGGAGAAGCAGACTCCCCTTTGAGCAGGGAGCCTGACATGGGGCCCAATCCCAGGACCTTGAGATCATCACCTGAGCCAAAGGCAGACGCTGAACAGGCAGAGCCACCCGGGTGCCCCAAATTACTGATTCCTCATAAGGTACCACCCAGTGTCGTGCATCTGAAGAAGTACAGGTCAAACTTAGTGTTGTTTCTTCTATTTCTCTAAAAATATTTGCTAATGGGCCCTCTGAACCCATACACCCATATGTATGCATATATCTGTTAATATGAATAGAATATTTAAAGAATCAACAGTCTGAGAGCATATTTGAGTCTTTTATTTCCTCACAAGATATCATTACTGTTTAGTCTCAAAGATATGTTGAAAGCATGTATACATACTTTTGGCTCTTTTCCTCTCTACAATTCATTACAATTCAACCCCATTAACATTTCTACTCACATTTTATGATAATGTAGCCTGCCCACAATGTTAGTAATATTAATTTTGATTTACAACAGATAAGTTTTGTATTGTGTAAAATGCTGTCAGTCATATCTTCAGCCCTGCTAAAACTTAAGAGCTTCTTTTTAATTAAAATAGTCTTTGATGATTCTGCATATATTTCAGACAATCTAATCTTAGTTTATTGAACATGTTGAATCAATATAGATCTCATTCATAAGATTCTGAGATTTCTAAATCTTTATTGTTTAAATAATTTGAGTTTGAACTTGCACGTTTTGGTAAGAACTGATTTAGGAGCTCACACCTTGAAGTCCTTCTCTTTAACTTTCATGGTAATTTCTAGCAATACCATACCTCCTCTATACCTACACAACATTCGCTTATCATGCCTTCTTAATAATAAATTCTCTTTCCTAGGAAATAAACAACTATTAATTTCAAGCAAAGTCTACTTTGCTTATCACAACTTAATTGAGCAGAAGATAATTTGTCAGCAATACCTATGTAGCATTGGCTCTATATTACAAGGTTTCAAATGCATTCTCCTTTTCATGATTTCTGGAAATTTCCAGAGCCATCAACTAATCAGAAACTCCTTATGCAGTGAGTAAGCCCTGTTTACAAGTGAATTTTTGTTGGGAGAACAATATGCCTGGGAATTTTGTGTACAATCTTTATAATACTATAAATGAATCACCGAAAATGGGAAGCACAGAAGTCTATCTGAAATCTTGGGATTTGCCTTAAATTTTTTTTCTCTTACATTGAAATTACATTTTCCTGGATATAAACTTTTTACAAATTTGATGTGCATTTTTACAATTCCGGTCATGCACAGGAACCTGGTTTGCAGATGCTTCGTTCTCTAATTATATTTTCACATCACATGAATTAATTACTATGATGATAAAATGCTCTGTTGTTTCTACACTACTTCCATTAGCACCATACCTTCACTCTCCTGGTGAACGATTAGAGATCTTTCTGGAAAAATATGCTAATACCCACTTTTATTTAAAAAAAAAATCCAAACAATGGAAATAAGAAAAAGATAAACTTCAAGCAGTCATACCTGAAATACTGATCAAGTGGAGATGAGTATAAAATTGTGTGCATCAAACAGTGAAAAACTTTGCAAGTATTAACATGAATAGGGATCTAAGTGCAAGAAGTTGAATCTAAAATCACTTAGGAGGGAAGAGGGTGGGGGATGGGCAAAATAAGTGAAGGGCAGTGGGAGGTATGGGCTTTCAGTTAGGGATTAAATAAATTAGGGGGATGAAAGGTACAGGACAGGGAATATAGTCAACAATACTGCAGTAGTGTTGTATGGTGACAGATGGGAGCTACTCTTTTGGTCAGACCAGCATAACATAGAGAGGAGTTGAATCACCATGTTGTACACCTAAAACCAATGGAATATTATGCATCAATGATATTCAAATATAATAAGCCAACAAACAAATAAAATCAACTAGGAAGAGAGGACAAACTTAGAGATTACCATGAGCTCAGTTTTACCTAAGTGCTTATGGTTTTCCTTTGCTTTCAAGTTGTTTTTATGAAAAAATACATTTTTATAGCATCAGAAGACAAAAATAGAACCGTGACGCATTTCAATATTTATATGGAAAACTTCACAATGTTTTTACCATTTAACTATGTTTCTACTCTGAAAAGTTGGCAGAGGTCTCCATGCCTGCTGTGTGAGACTTGTGCCCGTGTGGACTCAGCGCTTCTGCCATACAAAATAATGCACAGTTCCCACAAAGCTGCCATGTTCTGCTTCCAGTCTTGGCTTCCTGCCTTTATTCACCTAGAAGTTGGGCTTTACCTCCTCTGGATAACTTTCCTTGGTCCCCCTACTGCCCAACCTTGGAAGAAGATGCACTCAGAAGAAGCGGAGGAGGAAAGGGACTGCTTCCCTTCCAACTCCGTGCTCCCAGAGCTACAAATCCAGACTCTGCTGGAGCCCAAGGATTGTGGGAATGCTTTGAACCAGAGGGCATGTTCAAACTCTTGATTCTTTACTGGACTGGGCTAGGGTATAAGAATAACCTGGAAGTTAGAGAATCAGAAAAGAAGAATTGGACAGAGAGTAGTTGAAGCAGTGGTTGAAGCAGGGAATGACCCAGTGAGTTGAGAGTCCTCAAAGAACCTGATGGCTTGTGTAATTGTACGTGGGGTTGCAATGGATATGTATTCCAGGAGATCTTTTTTCTTTTCTTTTTTTTTTTTTTAAATATTTTATTTATTTATTTGAAGGACAGAGATCACAAGTAGGCACAGGCAGGCAGAGAGAGAAGAGAGAGGGGGAGGCAGGCTCCCTGCTGAGCAGAGATCCCGATGCGGGGCTTGATTCCAAGACCCTGGGACCATGACCTGAGAGGCTTTAACCCACTGAGCCACCCAGGCGCCTTTTATTCCAGGAGATCTTAAGAGTATGTGTTCTGTATTGTAAGATGAGGCTGGAGGAGTTGATACAGTACTGTACCTCGGGGCCCTTGGCCCTTGGAGTCTTGGGACATTAGGTCCAGAAGCAGTCAGTCGGGTTTATGAGAGCCACCTTTATTTGCAAGATATTGTCACTGATTGTGGGAGGAAGTGAGAAAGTGAGAAAGGACAGAAAATGGGGATGAGGTTCTACAGCTACATGTTAGAGAACACGGAACCAAGATGTAGGCTTGGATAACTTGCAGGTATAGTTTATTGATTTTTCCCAGGTAAACAGAGTGAAAACTATCTGTTTTAAAGTTCTCTGTAGTATCTCTGTGGAGCCCTTACAGGATGAGATCGCATTAGTTGATCTAGTTTGTTTGAGATGAAAGGTGATTTTTTGCAGTGCTCCTTTTCAGACACCCAGGGAGCTCCTTGCTGGACTTGGGACATCTGGGGAAGTCTACCATGTTTAATTTCTATATTTCTTTTATTTATATTTTTTAATTAATTAATTAATTTATTTATTTAAAGATTTTATTTACTTATTTGATACACAGAGAGAGAGGTCACAAGTAGGCAGAGAGGCAGGCAGATAGAGGAGGAAGCAGGCTCCCCACTGAGCAGAGAGTCCGATGCGGGGCTTGATCCCAAGACCCTGGAATCATGACCCGAGCCGAAGGCAGAGGCTTTAACCCACTGAGCCATCCAGATGCCCCTAATTACTATATTTCTAATTTTTGTTTTCCTTTATTTTCTTCCTGACAAAGATTTGGATTAAAAAAATATGGAATACATTCCATAAATGGGGAGAAGTTTTCTTAGAAAAATGCAATAGTTAATAAAATTGAATTTTTTTTATTTGACAGACAGAAATCACAAGTAGGCAGAGAGGCAGGCAGAGAGAGAGAGGAGGAAGCAGGCTCCCCACTGAGCAGAGAGCCCGATGTGGGGCTGGATCCCAGGACCCTGGGGTCATGACCCGAGCCGAAGGCGAGGCTTTAACCCACTGAGCCACCCAGGAGACCCGAATTTTTGTTTTATTGATCCGATTCCCAAGCTTCAGAATGACATGAGTCTAAAATCATCAGACGGTCCAACCCCTATGATAGTTTTATGTTCCTCATCCTTGATGAATTGCCCAGCCCCAAGCCATCTAGGCACACACACACACACACACACACCTGGGGTCAAGTCATCACCACAGATCTCAGTTGGTAATGCTGAATTGTGCCATAATGATTTTTATAATCAGGATCACAGAGAATGACCTATTTTGGGTGAGCATTTATATGCACTGTAAGCATCTTCCCTTAAAACGTTATTACCTCCATTACCTGTTTTGGGAGACTAATCTCCATATGAGAATAATCATAACGAGAATGATGATAATGAGAAACCAACATTGTATTCTGGATATGCTGATTGGTGATTATATAGTCTCTTTCTTCTGTCTCTCCATAGACTTTCCACACAAAACTCAGGCACGAAGCAGGGAACCCCGAGGCAGCCATTCAGAATTATTTGTTGATTGACAGCCTTCCCAGAACGGACACCTTCATTTGACAACACAGCTTTGTATGGCATTTGTCCTCTTTATCCAGGCACCAGACATCCGCTCTGTATTCGGTGTCCCAGTGTCTGCACACTGCAGCACATTTCTGACCATAAGACTCCCCTCTTTTTTACATGGACACATGGCTTGATTTGGTGTTAAAATGAATACTCCACGGACACCTGGGTGGCTCAGTTGCTTAAGCATCTGACTCTTGATTTTTGCTCAGATCATAATCTCGGGGTTGTGAGATGAAGCCCCGAATCAGGCTCTGTGCTCAGCATGGAGTCTGCTTGAGATTCTCTCCCTCTCCCTCTCTTTCACCCTCTGCCCCTCCCCCCTCACTCTCAAGTAAATAAATAAATCTTTTAAAATTTATTTTACTTGTTTTTAGATTTTATTTATTTGACACAGAGATAGAGAGCACAAGTAGGCAGAGTGGCAGCAGAAGGAGAGGGAGAAGCAGACTTTCCACTGAGCAGAGAGCCTGATGCTGGGCTTGATCCCAGAACCCTGAGATCATGACCTGAGCCAAAGGCAGCCCCTTAACTGACTGAGCCACCCAGATTCCCCAAATAAATCTTTTTATGGGTAACTTAATTAGATAAGAGTGAGGGCTGTAGGTTTGGGGAGCCTTTGCCTAGGCTTCATTATGTCAGAGAAGTTTAATCAGAAGGTTCTGATGAATCTGGGATCAGACTAGGGTCTTGTGGAGAGTCTCAGACAAGCCGTGGTTTGGTCAGCTGAACTGTGCCTTTTCTCCCCACAGGAGGGCTCAACCCTGGGGCATAGGAATATTTCTGTGTGGGCACTGTACCCCATGATCTGTGCTGCTTTTCTGGCGACAGCTCCTGTTGGATTCCCTATGTCGTCTTCTTCCCTCTCTTCACTTGGTCAAATCTAGGTTCACAAAGAGCAGTCGGTCTTTAACTCATCACTTGTTATAAAAATGCCGACTCCTTCCCTTTAAAGATTTATTTATTTATTTCCAGAGAGAGAATGAGAGAGCACAAGCAGGAGGGCCAGAGGGAGAAGGAGAAAGAATCTCAGGCTGCCTCCATGATCAGTGCAGAGCCTGACTCAGGGCTCGATCCCACAACTCAGAGATCACGACCTTTCCTGAAACCAAGAGGCCGACACTCAACAGACTGTGCTACCCAGGCACCCCTCCCTCCTTTTAAAGAAACTCAGTTACTCCATTATTTTACCTGCTCTGGCCCTGAGGAATGCCCCCTGTCCCTTACAGACATTATAATCGTACACCAGTTCAAAGGGGGCTGGAGCTGTGCCTGCGCTGCAGATGGGGTGTTGGGGACAAAAGTAGGCACTTCCGATGGCTCTTGAAAGGGGCTCTGCACCCCCCAACCCCCACCCCGGCAGCCTGCAGGCTAACCACACCATCTTGGAAAAAGGATTTTGAGACCCCTCCATGTTTCCATTACTCAGTGTGTTTGAAGGTGGCCTAGAATAATCAGCCATGGCTCAGCCAGAAGCCCAGACAGCTGGGTTTACTTCTGTTGGTTTTCTTTCGATCAGAGTCATCTCTCCAGGCTTTGAATGCTTCATCCCTAAAGTCTGCGTAATACTAACTTCTGCTCAACTATGCTTTGGGGCTAGGGAGGACTACAGAAGAAAGAGGCAAAACCTCTGAAAAAAAGAAAGTTGCCTTGAAACTGCTTATACCCATGTTGGATTTCAAGAATTATGTTCAGGGATCTACATTTGCAGAGGATGAAGAGGAATAGGAAAATGGGTTTAACTACAGAATGATGAAGACAAATCTGAGAAGAAACAGGGGGGAAAGTTGAGGTGGAATGATGTATATATTTCTTCAACTCTATTTCATTTTGCTGACTTTATGCATTAGACTAAGTGTGTAAGATGAGAAGTGACATGGAGGTCTTTTCTTTCTTTCTCCCCCCAACCCCCAGTATGTTAGTTTGCAGTGCAAACTAGAGGATTCTGAAATGATCAGTCTTGGTGACAAAGTTTCTCTGATTTATGATTGATTATAAGATTTTTCAATCACCATGGATGTTACATTTGTTTCTGGTTTAAGGAAAAGTTTCCATTAAGTCACAGATAACCAAAAAGTTTACCTATTACAGCAGTTAAAATTTAAGTTAGGCTAAAAATCAGACGTACTTCAGTTTTAGATATGACGACTTCGTTTGCAAAATTGTATTGATAAATCTTTTATTTTACAAACTATCATTGACTTCAGAGAGTTTTCCTTTCAGGGTATAAAGCAAAATGATTTCTCAGAGAAATACTACCCTCACTAGAGTTTCCAATACACATATAATTTATCTGAATGGGATTCTACCCAAACTGAAATTACTGATGATAAAACAGCTGGACCTATATTAAAATAGCTAAATTACGGTTTCATTGAAATCATCATCAACAAAATTTAAATTCATGTACCTGGTAGGAATTCAATTGACAACAATCGAAAGATGTATCACATTTTGGTAAACATGAGTTGATTTCTGTGTTCTCTTAAATTATGATAATTATAGCTAGTTTCCTCTGAAGAATATGTTTTCATGTATATTATCCCATTTGTTACTATAAGATCCCTGTAAGGGACAGATGTAACAGTCTTCAATTTACAGATAAGGAAAGTGGGGTACAGATGGCCAAATTCGCCTAAAGTTGGACTACCACACTGGCTTCCACTGAGACTTTTATGGATTTTGATGTTAAATGCTT